>JUFY01031331.1:0-10397 GCA_001855655.1 Leptopilina clavipes | reverse complement strand
TTTCATCCTTCGAAAATTCCCATATAATGTATAATCACATATCATATCCCATATAAAATCCTATATGTATTCCCACATAGGAGTCCACATGAATTTCTGTGTAGATACACAAACACAAATTCCCACATGAATTACTACTCCAAATCGTGTCCCAAATTCACATGTGCTTTTTTATGGAATCCCATGTGGATTCTTACGTGGGTTCTGGGATTTTATATGGGTTTTTGTATAAGAACCCACGTAAGATCTGCTGTCCGATTTAAAAAGGACACTATCTACACATTTTATGAAAAATGAGATCTTTATACCGTTGGATTCGTAGTGAAAAGACGAATCTAGTAGTCGTATTGGTAATTGAAAATTTTAATTGGATTAGAAGATAATTAGCGGTTAATTGAACTATCTACAGAGATTTTCGAGAAATATTTTTTAAAGTGTCACTATCTGCAAAAAGAGACGACCTATCTACAAAATTTTCAGGATTTTCAATCAACTTGACCCCTGAAATCCTGATTCACGAGCACTATGTACATAGGTTAGTCAGTAAACTGACCTTAAAAATCATAAAAGTAGGAAACTGACAAAGCAATTTTAAATGTACCGAAACATACTATCTACCACATAGTGTACTTTTCATGTATTCTCCATAATTTTCAGATAAAAAATGTGCACTATCTACAGTTTTATTAATAAATAATCAAAATTATTAATTTTTTTTGCACCAATGAAAAGAGCGTTTCGGATTTAGTGAAGAACATAAGTTTATTTACAAATTTTTTAATTTTATTAAGAGATCCAGATGCAAACGCGTTTCCTTCAATATTTCCATTTGAGCTAAAATGCAGATAGTGCTTTTTTTAAAAAGTGCGGCAAAGAGGATCAACCTATCTCCGTCATTTCCCCCGATGTGACACCTAAAAGAAAGTAGAGAAGGGTCGCTGACCACGTGATTTTCGCCTGAGACGTTGAACGAGAGAAATCAACGATGACTCGACAAGACAAAGACGAAGCTAGGAGGAATATAAGGGCAGACAACCACTCACTCTGTATAACCCGTCTCCTAATATTCTCAATAGAATAAGTGACAAGTTACCTTGTCACATTTTCTATGACACGTCTCGAGATATGCAATAGAGTTCTGTTAAATCTAAATACATCCCCATAGTTGCGCATACGTATCACTGTTATTGGCCTGTTTTCCCTAGGGCCAAATAGCCATGACTATGATTAATTCTTTAATCATTCAACTGCATGTGGGAATCATAAATGTAATTAATTATAATGAACAATTATTATCCATTGTGCAAGGAGTATGAGAAAAAATTCAAATCTGTAACAATGGTTATGGTCAAGTCTATCCTCTAGATAAAGTTTTTAGAGGTTATTGACGTGTCTTTACCCAACTCCGGTGACATTCGTCGATTTTACCTATTCTTCTTCTTATTCTTTCTTGCTTAGTGGCCTTTTGCAGTACATACAGCTATTTCTATGTGTGAACAAATATGGAGCGTGAACTGAGCGTTAAATCTATTAGAAAAAGCACTCCTCGTTCCGAAACGCCAACACCACAACTTTTCCCCTCAGGAGAATCTAAGACGAATAGTTTCCTATGTTCCGTGAGGGCAGCGACGAAGTTGATAATGCGTCCCGGAACATTTAACTGCTTAAGTTGCTGATTCAAAATCAAAGGTCGAACGTTGTTAAATGCTCCTTTGATGTCCACTGCCAGAGCCAAGGTAAACTCACCCTGTCCAAAACCCTGCATAATGTCAAAAGTGACCGTAGCGACACAATCCATTGAAGAACGCCTACGTCTAAACCCAAACTGGAAACCAGGAATAATGTTGCGCCTCTCAACAAAATGCTCCAACCTACGATGCACCATTTGTGAGGATAATAATATCTGCCGAATAAGCGATAACACACACAGACACACACAAAGAATATTACACATTCTCCACATCAATTTGCATAAAGTAAAAGTAATGGAAATAGGGCGAACGCCCTTGCCTCCCAGCTTGGGAATAAAGACAACCCTTGTAGACATACAAGAATCCGTAAAAATAGAATGTGCATAGAATTGATTGAACAAATCAAGACAAAGACTCTGCGCAACCCTAGGAAGGGCTCTAATCCATACCATGAGTAGTGTTCATTTTACCACGCAAAATTGCAAAACGAAACTCGGAAAACCAGAATGGAGAATCGAGAGCATCCGCTCCATCAACGATGGTGAGTCGCAGAATAGGCGTTGGTGGGACCTCTTCACACACTAATTCTTTTAAATAATGCTGCGTGCATTTCATAAACCCTACTTAAGGTTTCTAAATGACATATCAAATTAAATTATAACAGGACAACAAGAATTAAATACAGGGACGAGACAAACTAATATAAGCTTAAAGTTCCATGTCCTCAAAAGAGCTTCAGCCTCGTTGTAACCGCAGACATTCTCATATCTGACCTTTATCGGAGCGATTGTCCTGTTTACGGAAATGATTTTTCCTATGAGTATACCTATTGCAATCTTTTTCAATTTTTTCACATTATTGCTTAAAACAAACTATTCAATTAGAACGATGAAAGGTGGAGAAGAATCCGAGGTAAACCTCTCGACAACCTCAGGGGCATCTCTTCTCCAGAGATACTATTCTCTATGCCTACGGAGGAGAAATGTGCATCTGTTTCCTCTGAAACTTTCGAAACTTGTTCTAGGCCTGAAAAGCTTGACGGAATAGTCACAGTAGGGAGAGGAAGCGATTTGTTGCTGATTGTGGGCGGAACATTTTCCACCAAAGTGACTGTCGGATTTCTATTTTTACTTTTCTTACTTGCGTTAGGACTGTTGGGCAAGCTTGTCGATACACCTGTAGAAAGCTGCCGCTTTTTCACATCAGTATTATAACTGTGCTTGGCGATGATATTAGTGTGCAGAGCCTTAGCTGAACCAGTAGAACTTGACCGAACATTTACTGAGGGATTAGTACCAAAGTCTCCAGCCGAAGACAAATTGCAAGTTGAAAAACTCAATATCAAACTTTAATTTAAACACGAAAAATTCACAAAACAAAATAGCTCATTTTGACAAAATAAATTAATTAGTAGATTTAAATGTATAATAAATATGTGGCTAAATAACATATAAATAATTAAACAGAGTAGATGAGTCGTCTCCCTATAACACTTGACTAATTAGTGTAACATTGTATAATAATAACAAAGACAAAAACAAAATAAAGAAACAAAGAAATTAATTGCTATCATAGTAAAAAATAACTCAAATTCTCATCTGGCAAACATGCAGAGGAATCAAATAAAAGATCTATATTTAATTAAATTAAAAAAAATTTTAAACAAACGAATCCTATAAATAGATCAAATAATCGAAGAAACTTTTAATATACGAGCACAGAAACTCATTAAGAAGCTCCGTGGATCAGCCTATTGTGAGTAAACAAAAGAGGCTATAACAAAAGCACATAGTGAATCACACAGACGGAGGTTTATACAATGATGTATTTCTCAATATAAAACTATATTAAATCGAAAATTTGTAGATTTAAATGCCGCATAAAAAGGTTGAAAACCTGAGAGATCTGTGAATAAATAATTAATAACAAATAGATAAATTAATATTTGATAAATCTACAAATGATAGATAAAATAAAAAAAACATCAAGCTGCCTTCATAATCCAACTTCATGAGATTGAGAATAACACACACTAATAAATATGTAAAACAAATAATTTATTAAATAACATTCAAAATTAGATTTAACATTTATCAATTAATCGCTCTAGGTTCACTCTGGATTTCAAACACACGCAAGAGTATAGCGTATAATAAAGACGCCAAGCAAACAATGAATTGCAAAACGTCACCGTACACTAAGATGGTTCAAATAGAACTCCGATTTTTGCATAGTAAAAGAAGACAAGAGAGTTGAAAGTTGATACAGTGGGAGTTGGCTGCACAGGCGCAATATCAAACAAAATGCATGGGATGATACACAAAAATTAAATTTTCATTCATTTAAATTTATTTAATCGTGTATATTTGTACCTTATATTAATCTAAGTACTTTTTAACATATTTCGTAATACTATTCACATTTTAAAAGGTTAAAACATATTATTGAAAACGATAATTATATCTCAATTCTGGGCGGGTATTTCAAAGAAAATAATATTTTTATTATTATGTATCATTATTTTGTTATTGCTACTAATATTGTTAATTATTATTAAAGAAACAACAGTAATAAATTAATATTATTCTATTTCCTCTCACGAATTTCACCGGGGTGCTTCACCCTGTAACAAATCTTTTATTTTAGATTCATCAAATATATAAAAAGAATGTGTTGCTATTCAATAAATTAATAAGAGACAGAATTTTTGTGTGATAATTTACTTAGGGAGTAAAATTATTATAAACATGAACAGTTAAAATTGATGTAAGGTAAAAGACCCAGTAGTCGATCACTATTTTTCGAACGATTCGTAAACATTTAATGAAATGCAAATAAATCGTTATTTTAAAAAAATTTTTTGTTTAGTTTTGTAGAGGACATTCTGACCTTGAATTTTGTAATTTTTTGTAAATTTAAATTAAACTATATATTTTTAATACTTTTTTAAAAGACAAATGCTTTAGTAGTCGATCAGCCATTGAAATTACATGTAAACGATGTAATCACTTTTTATATAATTGGATATAATTAATTAAAAGTTTTATTAAATTGGTATAAAGAGAGCTAATAATACTAGTAAATATATTAGAAATATTATGAGCTCTCTTTATACAAACTTAATCGAAGCATTTAATAATTATATCCAATCATGTCTACTTGTATCAGACTGTTCTACTACTGGGTCTTTTACCTTACAAATCATAGACATCAAACATTCACAAGGAGAATGTTCTGTTCAAGGAGATAGCGAAATTAATCTTTTATAACGTACCCAGGATATGACTATAAAAATATAGATATATATAAATTATGAAAATTATTGAATACTGTCGCAACGATCTGCCGTGATTCTGTCGTGTGAGCTTCGTTTGATGATTAAATTTCGATCCGATGTATCATAGATTTATCTTCAGCTACAACGACGTGGTATTATACTAGATTGTCCGGAAGCAAGGTCCACTCAAGTAATATATAATCGTTCGATATATCACTTTTTATAGTTTAGCCAAATCGAAAGACAGTCGACGCCTGGGTGAATGCTACTCGTAGCACGTGATACGGCGATTCACACAATGCTCTAAAGGTTTAGCACTAACAGCAATAATAATAGATTAATACAATTAGTTCGTTTATTTATCCCTTATGCAATTTGACTAATTTTTTTTACTAAAATTTATCTTCCCACACAGCACCGAAACTTTACCAAACATTTACTTGCAAACTTCGGAATATTTAATTGCAAGGTTTGGTAAACCTTGTGTAAAGATTTAAATGTCTCGATCAAATAAATGTTTGCTGCAAAAGCTGACAGAACATTTAATTTGAATGTTCGTTAAATGTTTGGAGCGAAGGTAAACCTTGTGTAAAGATTTAAATGTCTCGATCAAATAAATGTTTGCTGCAAAAGCTGACAGAACATTTAATTTGAATGTTCGTTAAATGTTTGGAGCGAAGGTTCAGTTTAAAGGTTCAGTCAACACTGAACCTTTAAATTAAATTTTCGTTAAATATTCGTCAGAAAAAAACTTAACACGATGCGCAGTTCTAAAGAAAAGCACCTACGGCTGCGCAATAAATTTTTTTGGCCTCCCAGATATGGTGCTTAATATATATTTAAATATAAATCTGTTTCCATAAAAAAATATCTGGGATTATTCATTTATTTTTCATAAATATTTCCGCCAAACATTTAATGAACATTTATTTTAAATATTTAATAAACTTTCGCTACGAAAATTTAATTTAAAAGTTTAATCAACTTTAGCGACAAAAATTTAACTAAAGTTTAATTTAAATGTTCAGTCAACCCTTGCGGCAAACATTTATTTAATCGAGACATTTAAAACTTTACACAAGGTTTACCAAAGCTTGCAATTAAATATTCCGAAGTTTGCAAGTAAATGTTTGGTAAATGTTTAGTAAAGTTTCGATGCTGTGTGGGTTACTAAATTTTATTTTCACTTACCTCGATTGGGCGTTGTGACAAATTTATACTCAGACGCGCCAGACGCAATCCAAAATTTCTTATGTCCAGCGGACACTATAGCTCTTTGACCACATTACCTGGTAAATTTACAGAAAACTTGCATAAACAGTTTGTAGAATGTTTACACTGAAAACTTTCTTCAAGTTGAAAAATTAACTTTAAGGATAAATAAATTAAAAATTATTTAAAATAAACATGTAAATTAAATTGTTTAATTTTACTTCTGCAATTATAAATTCTTCAAAAAATTATCTTTAAACTTGATTTTTTAACTTGAAGAAAGTTTCCTGTAAATTTACGCAGCAAATTTGCAGCAAGTTTTCGGTGCAAACCTGTCGGACATTTTGATATGTGCTGTGCCTGTTATTGTAAATTTAATAGCATTTGAAATTTTTTAAATAAGCGCGCTTTTCAACGCATTAGCTGTTTTTTAAAGCTGCTTTAGTTTTAAGAAGACACAGAAACGGGCTGAGCAACAGTAACATACAATGTCTTTTATGTTTGAACTCTTGGTTTTCTTCTTCTCTCTCAACGAAAATAAAAAATGAGTTTCAAAAAGTCTAAAAATTTCATAAAAAAATAGATTTCTATTTTATAAATGTTTGTGTTTTGAAATAAATTAAAAATTTTATTATGTGTTCTCTATACTAAAATTATTTATTTGTGGAAAAATAAAAATTTATAAGAAATAAAGTATTTTATACTAAAGAAAATTATACTTGACACTTTCTTTCTAGTTTAGTTTTTCTATCAGTTTAGACTCGAGACTCCTAGGGCAAAGTCCCATGGCACCGTTGTGCGTTGCGTTTTGTAACTAGACCATGAGTGCGAAAGAGATGCAGATATACCTTCGTCTTGCTTGCACTCATAGCCTAGTTCTAAAACGCAACGCAAAACGTATCCATGGTAAAATCAAGGTCATTGAGTATGTTGCCCGTTGTTAAAACGAATCGAACTGCATGCAACGCCTCCGTGGCAACCATTTGACGACGAAACGAGCAACACAGTTGACCTATGAAATCTTACCTTTAGTCTTGACGCAGTTGATCTCGTCTCGTCTTGAATAATCGAGACGAGATATATGGTCTGTCTTGTCTTGAGTCTTGCGGCAACACTACACGAATTTCAAGGGTGTTTGGGGTGTATGCCCAGTAGTTTCTATCGGTTATTAAACTGCCGTACAAAGTAAAAAGATACATAAGCGCCATTGTCGCTTAGGTTGTAATTCTTATAACACAAACATAAGAAAATCAACCTAAGCGACAATGTCGCTTATGTATCTTTCTTACTTTGTACGGCAGTAAAGGTGAGGTGATGAGGGCATTTGCGTTCTCTCTAAAAAGAAAATGTAATTTTGACCCTACTCTGAACATTGCCCTGTATCAGTGACCTTTTGTACTAAACTTTTATGACCTCTTGTATGATATCCACAATTGCAATGAGATTAAATTTTTCCAAATTCAGAGATACAAAATAATAATACAAAATAAACAACAGGTAATAAAACAAGAATTTTCTCTTAGCATCAAGTATAGTGTTAATAATTACTGGTCAAGAAATTGTTCTGAAGACTACAGTTATTACGCTACACTGTAAAAAATTTAGGGAGTTAACGGCACTGGGAGTTAGGAGTTAAATTTTTCGAGTTAAAAATCAACTCCAAAAGAGAGTTAATCAAGAGTGGAAAAAAGAGAGTTCAGTATCAACTCCCTTTTGAGTTATTTTATAATGGAGGAGTTCATGTAGGGGAGTTAAAGTCCAACTCCCTAAGTTAAACTCCCTTTGCTTCAACTCCCCAATGGGTGGGATTTTTATAGAATCCCCTGGGGAGTTAAAATCTAACTCCCTTTTTTTACAGTGTATTATTAAACTTATTACCAAGTATTACGGCTTATTACAGAGGTATTGTATCACTGTAAACTTAAAAGTATCAAATTGATCCAAAAATTTGGAATCAATTTGATTCTTTTAGTATCAATTTGATACTTTAAAGTTTAGTGTCATGGTAATATGCCGACTTAATAACGCATTATTAGAAGATTATTACAAGAAAGGTGCGTACACTGTACTACCACTTTTTGGCCCAAAATGTATTAAGTATACTAGTACACTACTTCGCATAACTTTCACAATTATACTTTTTGGCCCAAAATATCTTCAGCTCTTTATAAAATTTTCTCAAAAAAGAAGTGCAATAGAGTTGCTTTATACGAAAAAATATATAAGGTTCTTGAGATAGCAAACTAAAACAAACTCTTCTCTTGTGGTTTCATTGTGTAAATTAAATTTTCCTTATCAGTTTTGTTCTATTATAACTTTTAGCACTTAATTGCATCGTATGATCGCATTATTTTTTGCATATTGCATGCTACTTCAGCGATTGTTATGATGTAAAAAATTTATTATTGATTTTATGTTCTTACCCAGGTGAAAATGATTCGTACCATTTTCGGATGAATTTCGTTTAAAATTCTTGCACATTTCGTGTGTTGTTTTAAAACGCTTTTTCCTTTAATATTTCAAGTGAGTTGCATTCAAAGTATTGATAAAATTTTGTTTTTGAAATTTCATACGAAAATTTGAATGGAATTTCGGACGTAAATTCGCATATATGTTTGGACGTAAATTCGTATGTATTTTCGCTATAATTTTTTTATCGTTATGAATCATTTTTATGTACGAAGTTCGTACGAAATAAAAATAAGTTACGCAAATTTTGAATGGATTTCGGATTAAAAATGCAACAATGCCACAAAGATTAAAAATCAAAGTATATTTAAAATTCCTTGCAAAATTTCATATGGATTTCTAATCGAAATATAAAGAAAAAAACTGCTGCCAAGTGGTACTATCTTTTTTGTGAACATTTTATGAACACTTTGCTTCCTCATATAGTTTGAAATTAAAAAAGAAATTTTAAACCAGTTGTATTTTTGAAAATTTTTGTTTTTTTATTGATAGGCTCTATAATAGGTCAATCGACACGTCTTGAAAAACTCTACAACATGAAGAAAAAATATCTGTAGATGTTCTCACACTTTTTTAAAGTTATAGACAAAAAACGTTTTTTCAAAAAATGAAAATCGCTAAAAAAAATAGTTAATCCTTATTAATCGTGCTCAACTCACTCTCATTTTATGTCCTTAATGAGATCTACAATTTAAAAAAATTGGAGTCTGTAGCTATTTTTGTTTCTGAAATATTAAGGGTTCTATAATATAAGTACACACGAATATTTTTTAAAAACATCATTTTTGGACTTCTGGGGTCAAATTACATCGAAATAAGTAAAAAGAATCACATTCCAAAATTTTCACAAACACAATGCTTCCTATGAGGAAGCGAAATTTGATACACTTAAATTATACCTTCATTATAGCGTTGGTCTCGAATCTACTTTAGGATTATAAACATTTAAATATTATATCACTAATAATCAAGCTCATACGCAACACCACATGTTCGATTTATTATTTATGAAAACTTAACGTTAAAAAACATTGTGTTATCGGGTTATGGAGATATCAGATACAGACAACTCTTGTCTCTTGATAAGTTGAAGTCGAAAGGATACAGATAATAATTGTATGGTTCTACATAAAAAAAATTAAATCTTTTTTGAGTTCATGGAAATGATTAAACTCATATATTATCGTCACGTCAGATTAACAATAACTGTAATATTAAACTTAATGGAATTAATAATATGAGCCGTTCGGTCGAAAAAACCACTTAAGTCGACTTAACCCACACAGCACCGAAACTTTACTGAACATGTATTAAAGGTTTGTATGCAAACTTCGAAATATTGAGTTGCAAATCTGAGTAAAGGTTGTGTAAATATGAAAATGTCCGCATTGAAGGAAATATTTAGCGTGAAAGTTGACTGAACATTTAAATTAAATGTTCGTTTAATGTTTGGCGTAAAGGTTGAATAAACATTTTAATTAAATGTTTAGCTCGAAGGTTGACTAAACATTTAAAATAAATGATCGTTAAATGTTTGACGAAAATATTTATGAAAATAAAAGAATGATCCCAGATATTTTTTTACTTAAACCGATTTAAAAATACTTTCTCATTATGATGAGAATGTAATAAATATATATTAAGCACCATATTTTGGAGTAAAAAAAAATGATTGCGCAGCAGTAGGTGCTTTACTTTAGAACTGCGCATCGTGTTAAGTTATTTTTTCTGCCAAACATCTAACGAAA
>JUFY01031293.1:0-14046 GCA_001855655.1 Leptopilina clavipes | reverse complement strand
CTTGTATACTTCCAGAATCATCCCAATTGTGAGTGAACTCACTCTCGCTACCTGGCGGTGAAACTATAGAAACTGTAGTATTCTATATATCACAATTTAAAAACCACATGGGATCCTATGTTAGATCCCATATGGTTTTTTATATAGGAAATTACATAGGATCCCATGTAAAATCTTATATGAAATTATATATGAAATCTCATAAAATCCTATGTGAAATCCTCTATGAAATCCCATGTAAAATTCTACATGAATTGGGGATTTTTATTTAGGAAAATTCTGCTCGAAAAACTAAAAAAGATTTCATACGGGAATTTTTGTGAGATTTCATATAGGAAAATTCAGTTAAAGAAAACAAATAGATTTCATACGGGAATTTACATGGGATTTCATATAGAAATATTCTGGTAGAAAAACCAAAAAAGATTTCATTTAGGGATTTACCGTGGTTGTACCGGTTTCCGTCCACGCCCCAGAAACGCGGTTGCAGAATTGGAATTACTGAAATGTAATGTAATTCCAATTGATGTTAATAGTATATGACAGCTGGGCCCTTGTGCTCCCTGCATGCTTCTGCCCTCTGATGGCGACTGGGAGTAATGCACGTTTTGTAACAGCGTTTCTGCATGGATTTAAACAATCTTTCGGATTTTGGTAATTTAGAAGACAAGAACTGGACGTTCGTTGGTAGATTAATTGAAACTTTGAGGTCTTTACTTACTAACAATATATCTAATCTTGCCCTGGACGGTAACCGGGCCAATCAGTGGACGGATACTGGGACAAACGAATTTTAGTGGACGGAAACTGGTGCATAAAAAGTATAATTTATATAATTATATAAGTATTCACTTTTCATACATTTAAAGTTACAAATTATTTTAAATAAAAGAAGACAGTATAAATTATACTTTCCATAAAAAATATTTCAAATTTTAGAAAAAGAACCATTGTTTTTTAAATATTATGTATGAATTTAAGCCTTAGATGGACGGAAACCGGTACAACCACGGTATGTAAGATTTTATGAAGAAAATTTTACTGAAGAATACAAATAAAATTTTGCGTGGGATTTCATGTGAGATTTTGTATAGTAATTATTTAATTAAAAATTTTGTAATGAATAATTAAATGTTTTTATATGGCAATATTAAAGGGATTTACATAAGAAATTGACATATAAATGTAACAGAAAAGTAAATGGAATTCTTATGGGAATTGACACGGATTTCTATATGGTCACACGTATTGAAACTTCCATGTCAATTCCTACTTCAAATCGTGTCTCATTTTCGTATGCGGTTTTACATGGGAATCCATACAAATTCCTTAACGTTATAATGGTTTTATACGGATTTTTGCATAGGTTCCCATATGGAATCCCATGTAGGATCCCATGTAGGAATTTTCAATAGGGATTTAATATTCACCACGGTCAATTTTATATGGAGATGGACTTGATAATTTACCATCTAGCGTCAAATTAATTCCTGTCGAATTAATTTATTTGATTTATTGAAGAATAACTGAAATCCAGCTTTATCTGAAAGCATATTATTTATTTTTAATTTCAAACTTAAATTTTGTCTTGTCCCTTATCGTTAATTTTTTGTGTGTCCCTTCTGGTCTGGCGCCCTCCCTTCGCATCGTTTAATCATTCCCGAGTAACCTCGAGTTTTCTTCAATTAAGAAAAAAAAATACAGCTTCAAAAGCATTATCACTTTTTTGGAATAATGCTTTAAAAGAATTTAAAACTGATTTTTAATGTCGTCGTGTCCCAATTATTCTTGTAAACTTTAGAAAGGAAAGGATCTCTTTGAGAGAGTTTAAAGGTCTCCTTGCAAAAGCAAAGAGAATAAATTATAAAGCATCGTAAAGAACGAAGAATCTTCCATACTGCGTAATTTAGGAATATGCACTAGTGGAAAGCATAGACTTAGTATGCTAAGATCTTGAAAAGTATAAGTTTCAGGTAATGCCACTGAGCAAAGATAGTATTACAAATATACATTTCAAAAGACCCATGACTACTTCATTGTGAAGTTAGTGCTGATTCAAATTTATCACTTTGTACAATAATTTGAATGGAAAAGGAAAAATTTGAATAGCTTGAAGATTATTGTAAAAATAAACCTTACCAGTTTGCCAGGTATATGTAATGGTTATATATTTGCTATATAGCAGATGTAACATGTTCTTTTACAAGCTTGTAGCAGATGAAAGGTAGATTTTATTAGAATTCTACTAATTATCAATTTCATGCATCTTTAATATAATAATATTCCCTTCGAGACGAAACGCTCTCTAAAAGTTGACGTGCCAGAGAAAACTGTGCGAATTTAATATGTAACGCATTTTATTGTGATGTGGCTTAGCCTGATGATGATGATGACAAACCAAGTCATCGAAACGTTGTTATATTTTAACTATTGACATCAATTAAAAATATGCCACTAATATGCCAATAATCCATAAAACAACTGTTACGGTCTGATTAAATAATAAGACACACTTTAATTTTATATCATTTCTGTGAGTGACAATTTATTATCAAGAGTAATAATATAGTTACAAAGGTAGGAATACGACTGACTTGCTTAAACGCTTTGAACCTCATGTCGAATATGAAGCAATACAGGTGGGGATATATTATATATTTTCTCACCATATAACACCACTATGTTAATATTTATTCCTTCCATGGATCGAAATTTCTACTTACTTCATGCATCTTTCTCCACCAGATTCATAAAGTGAATCCTCCGATTACAGTAAACTTTTCCCAATCTGTTTTTTCCAAAAATAATGTTTCCCAGTACAATTTTTCCCAATAAAAGAATTCCCAAAATAATTTTCCCAAGCCATTTTTCCCAATTCTATTAAAATCATATTTTTCCAAAATTATTTTGGGGAATTTAAATATTCTATTTAAAAGAGAGCGCAATGGATTTGGACGAAGGCGTTACTAAGCAAAGTAAATAAATGAAATGACAGTAGTTTGTTGATGATTAGTTTGTTTAGTTGATGATTAGTTTGTTTAGTTTCAGTTTTAAATTTTTTGTGTGCTTGACAAGAAAAATTTGTTGTGAAATTTTTTTGGATTTTCTGAGGCTGAATATATAAAAGGTAAGGGTGTTAGCGTATATTGTGTACAATATTATTTGTATATAAAAACAGCAACTAAATTTCAATTTTTTTTCAATTTGAAGATTTCGAAGAGAAAGGCGAAATTTTGGAGTGTCTTCGCCTCCTTGGACACAATATCAGCCTCTAAATATTGTGCATATATACATAATAACAACATAACAATTTGCACAACAAAATATTACAATGAAATAAATTTAAAACAAGACAAATTAATTTTAATTAATTATTGACATTTACCACACATAGTAATTAAATATAAAAAATTAATCATCGATTGCTACATATTTATATTTCGTTTTATAATTTTTATACTTTGGGAAAATGGGTCTTGGGAAAAAAAATTTGGGAAAAAAATTTTGGGAATATTTATTCTTGGGAATACTGTTTATTGGGAAAAGAAGTTTGGGAAAAAATGATTTGGAAAAGTGTTCTGTAATGATCCGTCTCTTGAGAAGGTATAAGAGAGGTGATGCCTTGGTCTTTGGTCCAAGACAGAATTGATAGATCCAGAACAAGCGGTGGCAATAATACCAAGCTTGGTTAAGGGATCCTTAGGATGATGGGGTCAAAGGGAGCACAAAAACCATTGAGCAGGGATCATGGTAGGAAGATAGGCAAAGGCTCTGTTAGAATTAAAACCTAACAGGGAGTTTAAGACCTCATAAAATAAGATCAAAATATGGTTTGGCTGCTGACTGGTCAAGGTCTCTATAATTACCATCAACACGAAATAGGTAGACAAGTCTCGCCTAGGTGTAGGATGTTTAAATCAAATAAAGAATCATCGATTCATACAATAGCGTTAGAGGCAGTAAGACAACAAAACTAGAATCAAGCATTTGTCGACCCAGGATAGATTAGTGACCTATCGGTGAGGAGATTTTGGACTTCTGGAGAAGGACAGGTCTCTGAATAGGTTGTGCAAATGGGGGCAGGTACAATGGGTATCGACCTAAGTGCCAGTTCTCGTAATAGGGGATCCTATATTAGGATTGTTTTAGATTAGATTAGAGTAGATCTGATAATTTTCCGAATTGTAAATGAGATAACACATAAAAAATTAAATCTTACATATCTTTGCTTCAGTAAAGACAAACCTGACATGGAAATAGTTCAATTAGTTAAAATAATTAATAGTTTAATTATAATTCAAATTTGTTAAACAAATGAATGATTTAGTTGTTTAAAAATACATCGCCAGAACACCTTCCTTTGAATTGGTCACTTTTTGAAGAGGCATTCTACATTTTGAGTAAAAATGTAATTATAAATAATTGTAAATAATTTCATGGAAATAATTGGAAATATAATTCCCATTGCTGAAATAGATCGCGATGATTTACTATTTGGTGAATTTGTTACTCGATCGGAAATGTTATATTCAAAAGTATGTACGACTTTCAATATAAATGTACTATTACATCCAGCCACAAGTGTTCTGCAATTGGGTCTATTGTGGTCTCATAATGCTTATGCGTTTGAATCGGGAAATTGGAATTTACTGAATGTAATACATGCAGCGAAACATGCAGGCAAATTAACTTAAAGTTCAGTTTTCTTGATTTCAAACATCATGAACTAATGTTATAGCAAATCTGTTTTAATAGAAAACATTTGATATTTCGATGTTTAAAATATAAATAATTTTTCGTTATTTTAGAAAAATTCTATTTTACGGAAAAAACAAATTCGTATGTTGAAATTCAAACAGAATATTTAATTACTGAAAAGTTTATAAATACGTCCACTTCTAACAATGAGTGTAATATGTTACAAAAAGTTGTTCAAGTTGATAATAATTATTCCTCGCTTTCGACGAATGAAAATTAGTATCTCCATATACAATTCTTTATAGGTACTATTATAAAATTTTTTGTTAAAGTTAGTCCCATTGCATAATTTAATTTCATACAAAATTGAATGTACAGCAGCTATTAATTACGGAACTCTGTAATTTATTTTTATTAGTGTTCAAATGAAAATATACAGTTGAGAACAGTAAAATATATTCTTATTAATTTTAACTATGATTTTTTTAATAATAAAATTGTTTCGTATATTTATTTGAATTAGTTTTAAATACTCACAATAGAAATTAAAAAAATTAATAAATAATGCAAATAAATAAATAAACCAGAAAGCAAAAATAAGTTAATAAATAAACAATAAAATAAAATAGTAGATTGTAGAACTAGTGGTGAAAGTGAGTGATTTTACGAGAGTGAAGTTTGCTGCTCAAGGGTAGCGAGAGCAGCAATCACCCGAGTAAAATAATTCTTTCACTACTAGTTGTACATAACATTTTCCCCAACGCTTGCGAGGAAATGCATTTTGGATGTTTTTATAATTTTAATTAATAATTTAAGAAAAGAACGGAGTAGTACCGAATGTAAACGAAGATTACTTTTGGAATTTTATATAAGTTAATAAATAGTAAACACGAAAATGACACAACAAATAGTGAGGTGTAATAATAAGTTAGTTAGTTAGTTTAGTTAGTAACTTAGTTAGTTTAGTTATTTAGTTAGTTAATTACTTCAGTTAGTTAAGTTAGTTACTTAGTTAGTTTAGTTAGTTAGTTAGTTTAGTTAGTTTAGTTAATTTAGTTAGTTAGTTAGTTAGTTAGTAAGTTAGTTAGTTAAGTTAGTAACTTACTTAGTTTAGTTGGTTTAGTTAGTTTAGTTAGTTAGTTAGTTAATTAGTTCAGTTAGTTTAGTTAGTTACTTAGTTAGTTAGTTTAGTTAGTTTATTTAGTTAGTTAGTTTAGTTAGTTAGTTAGTAAGTTAATTAGTTTAGTTAGTAAGTTACTTAGTTTAGTTGGTTTAGTTAGTTTAGTTAGTTAGTTAATTAGTTCAGTTAGTATAGTAAGTTACTTAGTTTAGTTAGTTTAGTTAGTTTCGTTAGTTTAGTTAGTTTAGTTAGTTAATTAGTTTAGTTAGTTAGTAAGTTAGTAAGTTTAATTAGTAAGGTTAGTTAGTTAGTTAATTAGTTTAGTTAGTTAGTAAGTTAGTAAGTTTAATTAGTAAGTTTAGTTAGTTAGTTAGTTAATTAGTTTAGTTAGTTTATTTAGTTAGTTAGTTTAGTTATTTAGTTTAGTTAGTTTAGTTAGTTTTTGTAGTTATTTAGTAAGTATTTTAATTAGTTAGTGTGTGTGTAATAGTTACTTTTTGTGGCTTAGCCTGATGATGATGACAAACCAAGCCATCGAAACGTTAATATATTTTAACTATTGACATCAATAAAAAATATGACATAAAACCATAACCATTCAGTTAACTGAATGTAAAAAATAAGTAAACATAAATTTTAAATAATAATTGCCAAAATTGATTTCAATAGCCTTTATAAGCTATTTCCATTAATTTAATTAAATATTTTCACTCCAAACAAATGTCCAACGAATTCATCGCACATTCGCTTTACGCGATCGGCGAGGAAATGTCTGACTTTTGAAGCTTATTAATTTTCCTATCAATTTATGTGTTACAGGTGAGTCTCAAACCGTTAGATGTGATTATTCCGCAATTTTCAAAAAACATATTCAACGATTGAAAATGCCGCTTTGTGAGTATAACAATTTACGTTACAAGTTTTTCGATTTTTTTTACATTATAAATGTTTCAAAATGTAAGCAAATAAACCAATTCAAATAGAAAGTTTTACAATTTCGTTTTATGTCTAGAAATGTTTATTTTCTCAAAACAAATTTGATTTTAATAAAGTAAAAATTTTACATATAGAAAAAAATGAAAACAAAAGACGTTTACTACAAATTATTTATTATTTAATAAAAAGGAAAAACTCAATAAATTTTAATTTTTTCTGTAAATACCCTGCAGTTATAATTTCATAATTCTAAACTCATTTAATCTATTTTGATATTTGATAATTAAATTGAGAACACAGTTAATTAATTAATTTACAAGGTTTTATAATTCGTTCACAGTATCAAAATGTAAAAAATATCAATTTGATACCAAAAGTATCAGATTCCAAATTTTTGGAATCAATTTGAGAATTTTGGTATCAATTTGATACTTTTAAGTTTACAGTGTTACTAAAATTGTTTAAGAATAATTTTACAATTAGAACAATAATTGAGCCGCGGTCACTCGAAAAACCACTTAAGTCGACTTAGCTTTTTGACGAATTAAACATTTTCTTTTAGATTATTATTAGTCTAAATTTTTAAACATTTAAATTATATAAGTATTAATAAATTTCCTTAAAAATTTGTTGATACTTGATTTATTATTTAAAATTAATGTTTAAATTCTTTTTTCATATTGTCAGAAAAAAAAGGTATGAAAGATTGATGTAGAAACATTTTTTATTTTCAAATTAAATATGAAGTTGAAAGTGTAATTTGTCTTTCATTGATTCAATATACGCGCTTATGACATCGCAGTAATGAATTTGAATGAATTCTTCGTTTGTGAAAGGCGCTATGGTGTAACCTACATCAATCGGATGTCCGGTTTCCGTATGAATCACATAAATAAAAAAGACATATACGTCATATGATCGTCAGAAATCCATTAAAATGAATGCACATCGACGAACAATCAGAGTACTATCTGAAAATCAGAGAATTGAAAAGTCGTGTGACAGTGTGACAGCTCGCATTTTTCATCCACAGTCAATATTATATTACATATAGAACTTCAAACTGAACCTATCATATAATTTGTCAAGAAACCAAATAAAAATATTAATAATAATAATAACAATAATATTTATAAATACTAAATACTGATTCAGATAAGCCAGATAATCACAATTATGATCACCGTAAACTATATTTTTCAAGCCGACGTCAACTAAATCAAAGATAAGATTGTTTTAAACAATAGAGGTAAAATTTCGAATAATATATTAAATTTTTCTTTTTAAAATATTTTTTAAACTGAAAGTCATAAAAAATTTGCTTACCCTGCCGAAAGAGTAGACTGAATTGGGCTGAGAAATAGGGACTGGTGACTCAGTACCAACTGAGTACAAATTTTGTGCATTTTGGTACTGAAACGGACTGGAAAAATTTACCTGCAAAAAGGTCAATTTATAACTATTAACCCTCATAGAATTGAAGGACATGTCCCTATTAAAAAAGTTAACAATATATTTTATATTTATTGTAACATTATACTTATTTTTCATGAACTTACATTAGTTCTGTTTAATCACGTATGCTTGTATATCTTTTGGAATCTAAATTCAAAAATGATATCCATTTTTAAGTAACACTAAAAGTTTGCGAGATAGGTTATAACTTTTTAAAAACAAATTATTTTTTAATATATTTTAGATATTTGTCATCGTGAAACGTTACAAATTCTAAATTTTCCTTTTTTAAATTTGAATTTCTTGAATTACGAATTTTTTAAGTCATAAAATTTTAATCCAGTATAACAATAGACCTAAGGGTCCATTGTTATAGTAAGGGGTGCAATAAACATTCCAAACTTAACGGGAATTACATTTAAAATATGTTTAGGTTATTTCACAGTAAAAAACTGAATTCAAAATGATCCGGCTACCTGGATCATTTTGATACGCAGCAAAAATGAACCTGTTTCGACTCATTCTGAGTAAAACTCAAAATGATCCTGATTTAGATCATTTTGAGTCAAAGATTAAATGACAATTATTATCGAACAACAAGTAATTATTTACAAAAATATGAATTAAAATTATTGTTTCTGATGAAAAAATACATTGCACTTGGAAAAACTTTAATATTTAATGCTGATTCGTTGTATTTATTAGATTAAGTAAACAAGATTTTTAGGTTAGGATTTGTGAATTGACAGTGACAGGCATGAGTGCCAACCATATGTAACATAAAACAAAGAATTAATGGCGCTACTGTCTGAAATCGAAGCTTAATTCTTGCGAGGATCATTCTGAGTCACTTGAAGTTTACCGAATACTCATTTTGATCTGGAACTTAGAATGATACGCAGCAAATATGAGCCAAGGTTTTTACTGTGTTTGAGTTTCACTTGCATATAGGCAAACGGTTTAGTGACATTTAAATTGATTGGTAAGAACTTTAAAAATGTCTGCTGATAGGTATCCAGGTAGTTGGACTGAAACGGACTCAGAGCTTAGTCCAATTCAGTTCCAAAACAGTCCACTCTTTCGGCAGGGTAGCAAAAGACTTTAAATTATTTTGTTCTTTAAAGCAATTATTAGCTGTAAGATGCACGTAACTTAAGTAGTCTATTAGATGATCTGCACGGAAAAAAATGAGTTTGCTGTTATATGGATAGCTAATTTTTTGTTATGGTAGCTAAGAATTAGCTGTCACAGCTAAAATTATTAGATATGAAAGCTAATTATTAGCTGTATTAGCTAAAGGTTATTGCTATCCATATAATAGCAATTGAGTTAGCTAGGGTAGCTAATTTTTAACTAAAACAGCTAAACTTTTTTCTCCGTGTGAAAAATTAAGTATACCAAAAATGCAATATTTCGCACAAGCTAACTGAATTCAAGGACGGAGATCAGGTTTTTATCAAACTGCTAAATAAATCGAATAAAGAAAATAAAATCATCGCGAAATTTCTTCAAGTCTACGAGGAACCTTTTGAAATCAGAAAAGTTGTGAAAAAACGGACATACATACTATGGGATTCAAAATCAAAAATTGAAAAAGGAAATGTACCAAAGCCCAGACTTGAAGCGATATATTACTAAGAATGAAGAAAACAAACAAAGTGAAAATAGTGAAAATTAAAAAAAAATAATTAAAAACTAATTAAAGCGAAAAATAAATAAACAATTAAACCAATAAATAATAAATAAAGTGAAAAATAATAACAAATATAGTGAAAAATTATAAACAATTTTATTTTTTATTTTTTAAATTAACATTAAAATTATTTTAAATAATCTTAGACTATAATGTTGAATTAAAATCAATAAAAATAATTTTTATTCAAAAATAAAGTGATAGTGATGAATAGTAGATATTTTGATATCACCAATATCAACTACTATCAACAAAGAAGAAAGAAGAAGAAATATAAAAGTGATATAGACACTAAGTGTTAGTTTAGGAATGTATAATAACGAAAATTAATATTCAATACGTATAGAAATAAATAAAACGTTTTAAAACTGTTTTTATTACGTTATTGGGACAGGATGCAATGTTCCAGTATGTTTTGGAACATTCGAAGACGTTTTAGGAACTTCTTTAGAACATAAAGATGTCAAATACCTGGAAAATAAGGAAATTGAAAAATATAATTAGAATTCTTTTGTTTTGTTAAATATTGTAAAAAAATTAAGGTCATTTGACTTAATTTGTTAAAATTACTTTTTACGAGTTAAATTTACATAATACATAAAATTTGATTAAAGGGTGCTAAATTGGCATAATAAACTGCTTCTGGTCTGACAGTAAAAAAGCAAGAATAAAAAATGAATTTTAATTTGATGGAGAGCAGAAAACTTGTGAATTAATGAGTGGAAAATTAAATAGGCCAAAAGAATAGCTCGTTAGTTGCCCGAGTGTTACACCTAACAAATTGAAAAAAATAGGAATTCATTTGTAAAAGCGATCTTTAAAGTAAGAACAATTCATTTTATTATTGCGAATCCCTTGAAAAGGAAATCCAGAGTATATATACATACAATATGTAGATGAATATATATAGATATACTTAATATGAAAGTGAATCATACAGAAAAAAATTGAAAATAATAGTTTTAATTTAAAAGATGAATTTTTGCACTATACAAATTAAGAATTTATTCAACGTATCTAGTCAATGCACACTTCTGTTTATTTAGTTAACCTCAGCAAATTACGTAAACAAACAAACAAATAAAACAGTATCTGAATAACAATCGTTTCACACGTTTCCAATAACATAGAATAACACGAATAGAGTGCACAGAATAATTTAATTTCGTTAGGAAAATTTCATTATTATAACACTCGGGTAAAGTACTTTTTTGATTAAATGAAATTTCGAAATAATTACCTGATTGTCAATTGGAAAAAGTTTCGTCAAATTGAATAATCTTAATCTAATATAGCATATTCAAAATAACCGCATATCCTTTAGGAATATTTTTATGTTACAGCAAAATATTCTCCATTATGTATATATTTGATTTATGATTTCAATTCTGTTATAATAATTTTGTTGTATTTTAAATAATTGTTTTTATTTTATAAATTAATTAAGAAAAATGGAACTAGATAACAAGTTATTGATAATAAATTCGTAGTTGTCGTGAAAAAGAACAAATTTTAAGAATCAAAATTACGATTTTTACGAAAGGTGATTTTAGATAGAGATTCAAATTAATGCCATATTAAAACTACAAAATCGTCTTGAAATTTTTCTGCTATTTCTTTTAAATTGTAATTTATTTTCACTATTTAACAAATTTTCTGTAATCTCAGGCCATTTTGGATTATATATCATAGTAATAAATAAGTCTGCTTTTCAAAAGTTTTGAACTAATTGCATAACATCCATAAAAGATTGTAGATAACAACGTGATTCTCTAGTACCTAAATATTGAAGGTGAAATCATAAGTTTTCCCTGTTCAACATATTTTTCTTTGCTTTGCTATTTATATAGTCTATTAATACTCAGTAAAATTATGATAAAAGTATTTTTTGCAAATAAATAACTAATAAAAATCGACTTTCAAAAATTTTTAAATCTGGCTTCAGATTTCTAATCAGCGACCCGAAAAACTCCTAGGTATCAAGTTTTATAAAAATCAGATTTTTTTTTAATTCCACATTCATATTGGATCGTCCATTTTGAATTTTAAAAATCTGACTTCAGATTCGTAATCAGTAACAAATTTCAAGTAAAACGCGCAATCTTTAAAAAAATTTGTATACTATGTAAAATAGAATATGTTTTTTGAGGTTGGAAAAAATTCTGACTTGATAATGGAAAACTGACCTGAGATTCGTATTCAGAGCAACAAAATACATGGGTATTTGTAGCACCGGATACTCCGGTCTGCCGCGCAGGATACTTTTTTTGTGGGGCTCTCTATTTTATCTCGTGTTTTTTTTTTCATTTCTACTTCTCTCATCATTTTTAATGCTTCAGCATATGTAATGCATATGTATCTTCTAAGTAAAATATCCATATTAGATACCCGGTAGATGGTGTGAATTAAAATTAATTAGACTGAATTTAAAATGTTATAAAATAAAACACAACTTAATCCCAACGAATTTCGTTTTGTCCCGGCAGTTTCATGTCAATTCTTTCAATGATAAATTGACTGTCTCTATTTTTATAGTATTTAATTCCCAGATGATTTAGTGGGGAAGATGCTTGCACTTTAATTCTTCTCGTAACAACGTGAACTGCAGTCAGTTAAATACCATTTAATTCTAGAAAATAATCCTCGTGGTAATTGAATCTGGACGCTAACTGTGGCATATGATAGGAATTGTTAGAGCTTCTACGTGGGTCCCAGCGTTATTTGGGTGAAATGTCAAAACATTTGGATATATACTGCAAACAACGTTTTTCTGGAAATTATTAAGAATAAATTGAATTAAGGGTTCATACCACTTTACACGCCTGAAAATTAAGCTATTTTCTATAATTTTTTTTACGATTCCTATGGATTATATTGATCTAGATCTGTTTTAGTTCAACAAATACACTCTTTAACTTAATGAAAAACCTTGTTTTATTCGAAAAATATTATTTGTTTATTTAAAATTTAACAATACTTTTAGACCTGTTGAAAATACCGATGCCAGCTGTGTAATTGATATCTCCGGTTAAAAAAATCTGAAACACAAAAATCAAACAGATTTATGTTCAGTAGGACTGTGGTTATCGTCCGAACTAGAATTATTAATTTTTATGCAAAAATAACAAAATGGCGGCAGTTTAAACAAAGTTTTTCAAAAATTAAGGTTTTTTTGGTCAGTTTTTCGGTTTAAAAAAATAGTAAAAATTAATATTTTTAAATAATTCTAGTTCGGACGATACCCATACATGTGACGAAGATTTTCGTAAAAAGTTTTTGAAAATCGGTTCAGTAGTTTCCGAGAAAAACATTACACAGCATGAAAAAAAGTGGTTTCGAGAAAAACGCGTTTAAAGTTTTTGCTGTTGAAAAATTATACTTACAGCTATTCATCGATAACAACACCAAACAAAATATTTGCTGTTTAGACCATCTAATAGGACGCTTCCCTCTTGCCTACCAAAGTTTCTTTTTATTTTTGTGTAAAAAATAAAATTTAAACACATGTACCTGCACTACAGAGTAAAGGGCGTACCTGTGTACGCATTCAAATAAAATCGAAAAAAATGTATTTATACTTCTCGGATCTTTATGAAAATTTTACACAACATTTTTGAGATCTTTTACTTTTGAAATCCGACGAAAAAAAAATCTTTTTTTTGAAGTTGACAAAGTGGTATGAACCCTTAAGTATATCTAAAAACTAATGCGCAGCTGTAAAGGCTTAATTAAGCTACTGCGCAGCCATTAAAGTTTATAATTTTTTCTACACAAAAATAATGTACAAAGAAAATGTACAAGTACTTGTACAAGAACCTGTACAAGATCTTGTACAAGATCATGTACATTTGCTTGTACAAGTTTACCTTCTTATACAGGAACTTGTACAAGGAAATGTACAAGTTCTTGTACAAGAACTTGTTCGAATTTCTTATGCTGAACTTGTACATTTTCTGGACCAGATCTTGTACAAGTTATTGTACAAGATGTTGTGCAAGATCTTGTACAAGATCTTGTACGGGGATTTTCAGTAGGGATTTCTAAGCGAAATATAAAGAAAAGGTTTTAAAACATTTAAATTAATTTCGTACGAAATTCGTACAGAAAAATCGTTCAGAAAAATGGTTCATGACGATAAAAAAAT
>JUFY01031288.1:0-10403 GCA_001855655.1 Leptopilina clavipes | reverse complement strand
TATTTAAACTATTTGGAAAATTTAAATAAATAATGATCAATTTTTTTAAAAATTAAAACACAAAATATAGACATGCACATAACCTCAAATAACCACTTGTCCTCGGGGACTCTTGTCGAAGAAAGTTAGACCAATAGAGCAAGAATATAATAAAAAAAAAAATTATTAGTTATAATTTTTAAAAAAGCGCGTTTAAAAAAATTTACTTTTAACACTAAATTAAAATTAAAATTATTTATATTTGTATACAGAAGAATATTAATTCTGTGTTAAGAACTGAAATACAAAGAGCATTTCGCAGGGAGAGATTAAAAACGCTCAGAATTTTCGATGGCAATGTGTATTATTGACTCTTTTTTGTTAAGAATTTAATAACCGGGGTAATTGCATTTTTCAAATAATAATTAATTATCCGTTCCTTTGACTGGCAACTGTAAAAGAACTTTAAACGATGACCTCTGTGGTTTTGTAACAGGATATACATACGTTCAGGACAAAACCGCAGAAATAATAAAGGCAATATGAATTGGGGAGAAAGTTTTGATATCCGCACTGTAACTTCATTTTTTACGACTCTTAAAATCTAGGTTAACATTTAAATTCAAATGGTTGAATTATTTTCTTCAATTTTTTATAAATATTAATATATTAATAAATAATTTTTCCCTTCGTTTTTAAAGTAATGTTATTTTATTAAATATTTAAATTCCTTTGAGATAATGTATTTTTAAAGTACTTTTTGTTTATTAAATATGCAGATAATTATATTTTTAAAAATAACCATAAGGTGAAAGAAAAATTGGCACAGATAAAACTCAAGTCTATAAATCTGAAATGTAGACTACACTTTTATAATTCAATCCTCTTATAATCGAGTTATTTTTTCCTCATCTGAAAAAATCAACTGCGAACAAAATTAGATTTTTACTTAATTATAAATTGTTTTTAAAAAAAAATTTGAATTTTTTCTTCGTAACAGAAAATTATTGTACTTAGTTAAGTAAAAATATTTAAATTGTTATTTTTATTTAAAAGTAACATTTACCCGGGCAAAACTGGGTACCTACTCCTGTTTTTCCATGATAGGTACTTCCATTTTTTTAAACTTCATATTACAGAAAATATGAAATTAATTATAAGAACTTGACCGTTACGCAATAAACTTTCAACACTTAAAAAAGTGGTCATTATTTCAAAAATTTGAAAAAAAATTTCGTATGCCACACGTGTGGAAGCCATTATTTTATTCGTGTGATTACTACACTCGCTTTGCTCGTGCAGTAACTTTCACACTCATCATATAATGAACGCCTTTTCACACTAGTAGCATAATGTACTATTATTAAACTTTTTAGGATATTGCATTTAGGTTTGGCAAGTACGGCATCTTTTTAGCACTTTAGTAGAGAGTAATTCATTGAATTGTTTACAATATCCTAAGTGCGAAATGCCAAGACCGTAAAAATAGCCCATCATTGGCCCAGTCATGTCAGCCGAATAACGGCAAACGTTACTCGGCCAGTACTGGCCTTAAAAACGCCTCATTACTGGGTCAATTATGGCACCGATTGTCAGGTATTCTAATTTGCCAGTACTGAGCCAAAGCTTGGTTCAATATTGGTGCAATAACGGCCAAAGTGTCGAACATTGAATGGCAAATTATCATTGCCAGTAATGGGACGTAGAAAAAATTATAATTGCCAAAAATGGGACTATCTTGGCCCAATAATGGCACATTAATGGCAAGAATAGTTGAATCTATGATGGCAAATTAATAATGCCAATGAAGAACTGTAGCTTGGCCCAATAGTGTCACACAAACGGGCCAAGAGTCAATTATTTATTGTTTAAACAATAAAACCTTGTAGAAAGTTGAAAAAATAATGTTGTCCCATGGAGAATTTACTACAATTATTATATGCAAAAAGAGTTTTTAGTTAATTATTATTGTAAAATTTTATTTTTATTTAACTAATAATCTGAATAATAATAATTAATAATAATTTTACCAAAATACTATTAATTATTATTGTGTAATTAATGTATCATTATATATGCATCATTAATTTACTTTTCTTTAAGAAATTTTAATTTACCCTATGTGTAGCTTATAAAAACCTTTTTACTTTTCCAACTTCATGTAAGCGTAGCATAGCGGATAGGGTGTTGGGTTTTGGTGCGTTAGGTTGAGGTGTTCGATCCCCGCGAGTGGTAGAAATTTTAATATTGTAAGAAATATAAACGGGGGTCGGCACTGTTTCCCCCCCTTGTCGACGTAAATTGTGACGAATAGTCAGTCTGCGACGAACTCTTGTCCTATGTAACAGTTCTTATAATAAATTCCAATTAATCGAATCTGATATTGCCTTTAAATTATTTTACAATATCAGAGGTGGGATAAAGAACTCACAATGCCCACTAAACCGCCGCAAAGTTATTCGGATAATTAATTTTAACAAAAAATATGAAAATTTTTAATCTTTTCGTCGTAGAACCCAATTCTGTCCCGAGAACGTTCAATTCGCGATTTTTTGTCTAAGTGAAATTCGCGTTTCTCAAATTCTGAGTAAATTCTGAAAGTTCGTGATCGTAATTTCGTTCCGTTGGTCCAAGAGACGGAATTATTGGTTTCCGAAATTAAAAGATAAAGTAAAAATTTACATAGCAAATTGTTTAAAATGCCTTGCTTTCTCTCCCACAACAGGGAAAAAGGAGGGTTTTCTGAACTCAATTCCGAAGGGAAATTTACCATTTTTGACGTGTCACATTGACCATTTTAGTCCGATTGACCAAAAAGTTTCCGTGAAAAAACACGTGTTGTTAGTGATCGACGGGTTTAATAAGTTTACAAAATTATATGCCGTAAAAACAACGAAGTCCAAAGAAACGATAGACTGTCTAAATGATTACTTCAGGAATTATAGCCGACCCAAAACGATGGTGTCAGACCGGGGCACTTGTTTCACTTTTAACGAATTTAAGTCGTACTTAAATGAAAATAATGTGAAGCATGTGCTTATCGCGACGGCCTCTGCAAAAAGCTAACGGGCAGGTAGAACGCGTAAATAGAGCTTTGGGACCGGCATTAGCGAAAATTTCTGATCCTTCCGAGGAAAAATTTGGTACAGGATGTTGTCGGATGTTGAGTTCGCTCTGAACAACGTAGTCCACAGTGTAGCGGCCAGTACACCAAGTAAATTATTATTTGGTGTCAATCAAAGAGGAAAAATAATTGATCAATAATTCATAAATAATTGTTTAGAGGGAATTACGCATGACGAGGACAGAGACATCGAGTCGATTAGAAACGAGGCTAGCGAAAAAATCGAGAAATCTCAGAAGTATAATAAAAAATATTTCGATTCAAAGCGAAAAACTCCTCACTCGTACGAAGTTGACGATCAGTAGGTGAAAATGTAGAGATGATTAATTTATATAAAGAAAATGTAGTTTCCGAAACAATAGTACGAATGGGTTTCTGAACAGTAGGTGCTGCCCGAAAACTCATTGCGCAATATAATGGTCCTTATCGGGTAGTGAAAAAACTAAGAAACGACAGATACGTGTTATCGGACTTAGAGAATTTTCAGGTGACGCAGAAACCGTACGCAGGAACATGGGAAGGGTGCAATATGAAACCAATTCGAGGCGAATTGACAAGTAGGACGGCCGAGTGGTAATAAATGTTAACTCGAGTCGGATAAGTGGTCTCATGCATTTTAGTCGAAGAATGTTGTTAACCTTTTTGCATCCTCAATCGAGTATTAATCCCCAACTTGTTATTGTAGAATGCTGAAAGATTGAACGAACGTGATTTCGAAAAGAAAATGTAGTTTCCGAAACAATAGTACGAATGGGTTTCTGTGCGAGCTTAAGTTAAATGCGTGTACAAGGTTTCACTGCGTCAAAGCAATCAGTTGGTCGACATTTTAATGATAAAACATATTGACTGAATGATAAATTTTAATAAATTTAATTTGTATAGGTTTGTGTATGTGCGTATGTTACTTTGATAAGAATGATAAAATCTAATAATTTAAATTGTATAAATTATATATGTGCGTGTGTTACTTTAAGATCTGTAAGAAATATAAACGGGGGTCGGCACTGTCTCCCCCCCTTGTCGACGTAAATTCTGACGAATAGTCAGTCTGCGACGAACTCTTGTCCTATGTAACAGTTCTTATACACTGAAAGAATTTTGGTAAGCCTGCAGGTTTTACATGTGAGCCGCTAGAGCTATCTGTCTCAGGGCTCGCAGTTCACCTTAAAAAGGCGAGAATCTACTCCTTAGGAGCTGCTGCTGACCCTTCGGGAGTAGATGCCCGCTTTTTCAAGGCGAACTGCGAGCCCTAAGCAGGGAGCTCTAATTTCGGATATGAGAAGCCAGCAGTGACGCCATAATTTTCTCAGTGTAATAAATTCCAATTAATCGAATCTGATATTGCCTTTAAATCATTTTACAATATGTTTATAAAATTGTGTTTAATGTCAGAAAATATGCTATAAATATATTATGAATTAATTAGTTAATTAATTAAAAAATATGGTTATTTTTAATTTTTTTTTAATTTTTGCAATTCTGGGGCAGTAATGGCCGTCAATATTGGGCCATTCATGTCTGCCTATGCTCGTCTGCCGACGTCCAACCGCAGTTAACACCACAAGAGTCGGCCCACTATTGTCTGCCGAGATTCGGTGCCATCTTTGCCAATGCTGGGCCAGCATTGGGCCGTTTCGCATGTCGCACTTGGGATTCTGTAAATATTACATTTTGTTTTGTAATACAGCGCGGGGAAAAACCTGGTACCAAGTATTGGGGGACATATATTTAATCTGATTTGACTTTGATTTGACTTTGTCTGTGATAAGCAATCAAATTTTTTTGAAAAACGTCAAAATAATACGAACTTTCACTAAAAAACCACATGTTTAACAAAAAAATTCAATGCCGACATTAAAACCACTTAAAATTGGACTTTTAAACATTTATTTTGTTTTTTAGGATTAAAATAGTCTATTTTAATTAAATCTCAATAAATTTTACTTCTTTTGGTAATTACAGTCACGAATTATAATAATGAAATAACCTGTCAAAGAACATTTAATGTTTTGCTTCTTCATAGGGAAGCTTTGTATTGGTAAAAATTTTGAATTGTGGTTTTTTAATTCATATTGATTTTTTCGACCTTGGCAACTCAAAAATGATGTTTTTAAAAAATGTCCCAATGTGTGTGTATGTTTTGTCCTCTGCCAAAGTAAGTTATTTGTCTGTATAGGTTACATATTTTTTATGAAATAATTAATTAAATTCATTAAACAAAAATATAGAAGTTTATTGAACTTGAGCGGGATGATTAGAGAAAACGGTTTCTATTCATAAAGTTTTGTTCTCTCAAAAAAATGTGATTTCTGGATCTTTGAGACGTTTTGACAAGTTACTATTAACTATACTAACTGAAGGGATATTCTATCTCAGGCAGCAGTGATTAATTATAATTAAGAATCCTATAAGCAAACGAGTTTTTGGTTTCTGTTACAGCAGAATACTTTCGCATCAACTCTTGTTGTTTCAATATCAAGGGTCTTTAATTATAATAAGTATACATTTCTAGTTCTCAGACAACCTTAATTGATTTACGATTTTTATTTATTTCTGGAGCATTATGTAAAATCTTCTCACACACTTTAGTGTTCTTAATGTGCCATTATTTCTTTGATCGATAAGAAATAAAGTTATATACTGAAAGGATCGGATTAATGACCTGTATTAAAATACATTATATAGACACTTTAAAGAGTATATATATATAATTATCTTCAATTTATATTCACGAGTAATGAATTTTCATTTTATGCTTTACAGAATAATATTCTATTGTTTTTATTTTTTTTTGTATTCTCATTATAATGAATTTTCATTATAATCTTTAATTTGTTTTGAGAAAGAATTGAACAAATATTTTTTAAAGAAAAATAATTCTTTTTTAATCAAGAAAAATTTCTTTGAGACAAAAACATTTTTTTTAATGAATATTTCTTTAAATGAAAAAGTGGCCTGAAAAAATATATTTTAATATTTTAAACATTCTGAGAATAATAAAAACTTAATAAAAAGTAATAAATTTAATATTGAATAGTATTTATTGATACAAATTTTATATTTTTTAATTAAGTTGAAGGTGGAAGAATAGACAAAAAATTTGAAAAATTCGCACAGGTCAACTGATAATTAGGATTATATGCTAATAGAGTGTAATGATAATAAATACTGAAAATTAATTATTGCACTTCTGGTGATTATATATTGCACTATTTTTTTTCTTAGTAATATTTTTCATCAAGTAATAAATATTTTATCTTCTCATAAATAAAAACACAATTCCTAGGGATAACATTTTATTACAGTCTATCCATAATAAATATCATGCTCATATATCTGGATTTAAAATCGAAACGAATATAGCATTACAAAAATCGAATTCTTCCTCCGAAACTACAATTCATCAAAGCAACCTGAAACCTTTTTGTAACCTTAAAAAAAAATTCTAGAAACTAAATAAAATAACGTAAAAATTTTTTTAAATTCGTTTTTTGTCTAGAGCAAAACTTCTTCGGTTGGAAAAATCTATTGTTAATATCAAAATTTTTCATAGTACATCAACATTAAAGTATTACAAAACTTTCTAGATTCAAAGAAGCTTTTATTGATTCAAGAAATTTTGTTGAATTTAGAAGAATTTTCTTTGATTCTTGAAATTTTCCTATCATTAAAGAATTTTCTTTTTTTGGAAAGACTTTCTTTGATTCAAAAGAAATTTTATTGATTCAAGAGGCTTTTTTTAATTAAAATGGAGTTTTCTTTTATTGCAGGGGATTTTCTTGAATTCGAAGAAATTTTCTATTATTTAAAGAATTTTCTTAGATTTAAAAGAAATTTCTTTCATTAAAGAATGTTTTCTGGTATCAAGAAATGACCTTGATTTAAAAAGGGATTTTATTGATTTAAGAAATTTTTTTTGATTTGAAAATTTTCTTTGATTCAAAAAGATTTTCATGAATAATTCATGAAGTTTTCTTCAATTTAAAAGATATTTCCTGCATGAATAGACTTTCTTTTATTAAAAAAAATTTTTTCTCCAAATTTAAAGAAATTAATTCGAAATAAAACATTGCAAAAAACTTTCAACGAAATAAATATCACATTATAACAAGTACACTGTAAAAAGAAAAGTACTAATTTAGTACCAATTTTAGTACTAAATCGTAATTTGGTTCTATTTTAATACCGAAATCAGCTCTAATTTAGAACTTTTTTTTGCAGTGTATATAAAAACGTTAGGTTTAACTTATGTATTAAATTTTTTATTGTTTATTAAAATATCAAACGTAAATAATTAAATTAAAAATATTGAATCATTATAAAAAAATCGTTTTTAATATTAAAATTTAATGCTCTCTGTTACTTTATTGACCATTGGTCTAGAATCCTTGTCTCTTTCTTAATAAATAAAAAAAAATCCCTAGAACCTCAATTCCCTTAAACATTCATATAAAAAAATTTGATGTTTTTTTACTTGTGACCGCGCTCTAGACATAAAAAAAAGAAAATCACACACAACAAAATATGATAGAAAAGAAAACAGATTAAAAAAATTTTTGGGTCTAATTTTTATTTTTGAAAAAATAAAATAAAAATAAATTGAAGAATATTAAATTAAAGATGACTTTTGAAGGTCAACTAATAAAAATCCGGTGTATTTTTTTTTGCTTTTGGGACTGTTTATGGGGACTAGGAAAGCGATGGCGGTTGCGATGGTAGCGACGCCGAGATGATTGGTAATGGGAGGAGAAGAGATCGTGATCGTGATACTGAGGATGAGGAAGAAGGAAGGGAGGACAGGAACTCGGAGAGTGGGGGAGGTTTTGGTGGTTGGAGGTCTCACCTTCTCGGTGGCCTAACTCAACGCGTCAAATCCTGGTACTGGGGCGCCAGACCCCTCGTAAGTTTCTAAAAAAAAAAACACAAAAAAAATCCCGCACAATCTTCTATTTTATAAAATGCAGTATATACATTATTACATAATTTATTATATATGTATATATATACATAAATAATATTATGTATGTATGTATGTTTTCTGGCCTCTGCGATTCTAATCACTTCAATTGGATCTACCACATTCAGCATCATTTGCTACTGCCTGCGACTGATATATAATATCTTATAATCACGGTTATCAATCACATTATTATTAACATTAGGTTTTTTCTCTTCAGACGATTTTTTTCTTCTAAATGATCTATATTTAATTCACAAAAAGCACTTTGGTGACTCAAATTACACGCACAGCCATGTCGTTTTTCGAGCTTTCATATTCGATAATAAATATTAAAATTATAAATTAATATAATAAATTAAAAAACAATTGCAACTTTTTGAGATAGACAATATTTTATTTAAAAATAAAAATTCTATTAAAAAAATGTACGGAGAAAAGTGAGGTTTTGACAAACAAAATTTTTTTTTTAAATAATTGGAAAAGAAAATTATAGAATTTTTATATTTTTATTTTAATTGAGACAATAAAATTTTCTCTGAAATTAATATTTGAAAATTTAAGTAAAAAGATAAAAAAAAATTTATTCAATAAATTAAACAATTTTTCTTGCACAAATTTCACAAAAAAAATACGTTTTCTTTTTGTCAAAGAAAAAATATTTCTCATAGTGCTTATATTCTCTCGAATTAGTTAAAATCTACTGATTATATGAAACAGTGTGTCAATTATAATTGAAATTAATTTAATAGTTAGCGATTAATTAATCGACTTATTAAAAACAGTCATCGAATAATTTGCCTTTAAAAGTCACTGACTAATTAATTTTAAAGTTAGTAACAAATTAATTCAAAAGCCATAGATTAATTAATTGAAAAGTCATTATTAATTTTAATAGTCATTGATTAATTAAAGAGAAAATATTGTTAACTAATTAAAGGGAAGATGTTGGCTATTTAAATAGTAAAGAAATGCAAATTTAATTAAATGGAAAATATTGACCACTAATTAAGTGGAAAATGTTGTTGACTAATAGATAAAAGACAATCGCCAATTAGCATAGAAAGAGTTAAAGATTTATTAAATAAGAAGCACTGTTGACTAATTCAATAAAAGTCGTTGTTTTATTTATAAAAAAATTATTAATTAATTAAAAAGTAGAAAATTTATTTAAAAAGTTAAAAATACGAAAAATATTGTTTTACATAATTTAGTCATTTTTTTTAATGAAAATTAAGTAAAAAATGGTACAATTTTATTACATTTAATTTTTTTGTTTCTAAATTGAAAAATTCAACTGACTTTGTGTTCTCTTTTATCAGCAGGTTTTAACTAATTACGATTTCAAAGATGAAATAATTATTGTTCATTAAGGGCATGTCCAAGGTGTGAAATGTAAACAAACCATGGAAAAATGTACACAAAAAATGACAATTTTTTGGTGCACCGCATTCCTATAAAAAGAATTAATTTATTATTATTTTTACTTATATTGAAAGCTTAAATTTGGTTTCTATACTAGTCTCGATTCAGAAAAATTAAAATAATTATAAGAAAACAACAATTTTCTATGACACTAAAAACATGAATTTTCGAACAGTTGAAACTTTTGACTATATCAGACGCACGGACTTAGAGAAAGACCATGTCGAGCGATTGGACGGTCACAAGAGGGAAAGGAAAAATTTACCCCCTCTAGAGACAGAGTCGAGCGAAAATGCCCCTTCCATGTTGTGACCGTCCAATCACTCGACATGGCCTTTCTTTTGGTCGTGCGTCTGATATACTCAAGCGTTTCAACTTTTCGACACACAAGAATGGATATTCCCAATTCAGCTATCATTCTGTACGGACGTACAAAACCAAAACTTCTCTCTCTGTAACAACGAAGGCGTTTGGCGAGCGATGTTACATCCAAAACTGTCCTCTGTATCAACAAAGACGTTTGACCCGCTTTCCTTTAATTACAAAATAACAAACCAACCTCACCATGAGAAAGAGGCAAAGAACTTCGTCTAATACCACTGTTTTTACTCAAAACAAGTTTGATGTACTAAGTGACTCAAGTGACAACTCAAGTGACGAGGATGACCCTAATACTCAAGACAATAAAATAAAAAAGAAGGAAGCAGTTCCACCCATAGTTCTCACTGATGTTATCTGTAATTATACACTGTTCATTAAGGAGATTAATGATCTCACTGTTTCAAAACAAACCAAATTCAATCTTACCAATAACAAGGAGTATCCATCATGGCCTTTGATGCTGCAGACTATCAACAAATCAAATCAAAATTGGATCCCAGTATTTCAACTTACTTTACACATCCTTTCAAGAGCCAA
>JUFY01031237.1:0-18077 GCA_001855655.1 Leptopilina clavipes | reverse complement strand
AGAAATCAAATTTTTAGTAAATTTAAGGCATAAAATTTATTTATGCTTTCCACAAAATTAATTAATGTTTATTTTCATTCTCCAACAACATTTTGAACAATTTATTATCAAGCTAACAAGTTCTGAACATATTTCAATGAGATAACAAATTTTAGATATTTCTTTTGATCCAATGTGATCAAATTTTTAGTAAATTTAAGGCATAAAATTTATTTATGCTATCCACAAAATTAGTAATTGTTTATTTTGATTCTCCAACAACATTTAAACAATTTTTTATCAAGCCAACAAGATCAGAACATATTTCAAAGAAATAAAAAATTTTTGATATTTCTTTTGATCCAATGTGATCAAATTATTATTATTATTCTTATTATTATTATTAACTATAATAATCGTGGTATTCATTCTATCTTTAATTCTGTCCGCAGTTTGAAGTTTGTTTTTTGTATATGCTTTTGTTTTTGATAGATTTTGACAATTCGTGAAATGATTATATGTTAAAAATGAAAATAAATAAAATGTAGGATTAATAAATAAAGTACCTAATTAATTATATAAAATGTACACTGAAAATATGTATTTGATTGAAATAATGCATTCAGTGTTTGCCGGCTATTAAACGGGTGGTTATATATATACATGCAGTCGATTATTCTCAAGTAGCGATCTTCGACGTTGCACGGGTGACCTCTTCATGTATCGTGAAACGCTTGTGGGTCAAGAGTGTTAAGTCGTGTTTTCACAACAGAAAAGATAGACACGGGCAGATGTCCGCCGATTTTCCAAGAGAGGTCAAACCCGCAAAGCAGCAACGTGTGACGCTCCTCTCGCAAACAATGTCAAAAGATCGACTTCCATTAACTATGCGGGAAGACGAGTCAAGTAGTGTATATATATTTTTTCTTTTTCTATTTTCATGGCGTGTCGATGAGCAACAAAGAATCGCGAACAACAACTCTTCATTCCCTTTTTTTCCCATCACGTCTCTTTCTCTGTGTCGCGTGACTTCTATCTTGACATGCATATGGTAAAGTTTATTTTCATCTTCATTTCTTCTTCTTCTTTAGTGAAACGTTACTGTAGAGTATGATTTTTATTTTCTTTACAGTACGAATCAAATTTGAATAGTGTCTGTTTGACCGGGAGTAAAGTGGCCCCTTTATTCCCTTGGAGATTAAAGGAGTTAATTTTCTCCCTTAGCGACAAATATTCCTTTTCTCAAAAAATAAATTTAACTCTGGATTTATTATTATTCTAAAGAATTATTTATTTACAAAATATTTACAAATTGACAAATATCCGTATGTTTATTTTTATAAATTAAGGACTTTATTCATTAATAATTCTTTAAGAAAAAAAATATATTGACTCTTTATGGCATTTTATGACATTGTTAACTGAATTTTGTAATAGGTATTAATTTTATGGTCTTTTAAAAAGCTGTGGAAACTGAAATAAGGAAGTTTTCAAGAACATCCTTCCCGAACGATTTAACGATCGCAACGATTGTCAGAATAGAATATCCAGAGACAAGGCTTTCCGAGAGATTTAAAGTTTCACTTTTTCCATCAATTAACTTCCTGCGTTAATGTTGGCGGCCCTCAAATACTTATAATTATTCCTCTGAATGTCATCGAAACTTGAGAAAATTACGTAAATATTTATTATTAAATAAAAAATGTAGAAAAATATCTTATTTAACACTGTAATTATTTCACCAAGTAATTGCATTGTGTATTTACATCAATTGTGTATATTAGAGGATAAAATTTCCTTTCCTTGAATATAATTTAAGGTCTTTTCCGTTGTGGAAATTTTCAAACGTGGCCCTAGCTTGGTCCTGGTTGAAACTTCCACATGGAGATATCAATAATCGCTCTATCAAGATATCAAATTATCTAGTCCTGTGGACCAATATATCAAGATAATAGAGGTCATAATTGTGTTTTATACTCGGTTTGATATTTACGAATATACAATGTATTTATAGTACCAATCGTCGCGTCTTGTCGGTATTGCGAGTATGTTTTTAAGAGCGAGAAAATTCCCGTGGGTGCAAATGTACTCGAGAGTGTTGGTACGCCCAGTCGTGTCAAGACCTGCAACGAGATAGAAGTGAACTTACATATAGGAAACTTATCAAGGCTTTTTATGTATATATATGTGTAGTAAAACACATAGACCGAAGTATTCTTTTGATATAGGTTCGATTCGCAAAGCGTGATAGAATAGGGCAGGCGCGTCTTCTCTTTGGCGTTCTAATTCTCACGTATGTCTTTGATTCAGATATACATATATATATATATTTGCTCATTATTATTCTCATCGAAGGAATTCCGTTCAGTCACTATCTCATAATGAAAGATAATGTCCTCTGTCCTCCCTTTTTTCCCAAAGAAAAAACACTGCAGATTGCTTATAAATAGAGAAATAATACGAGTTCACATCGATTGGATAATTACTTTACATATAATTAACGCTCGAGATATTACATCCATGAGTCAATCATATTTTTTCCTGGTTGTACATCTTGTTTTTCTTTTTAATTCTCAATTTTTATTTTTTTTCCCTCCATTTGATAATGGATCCTGTTTGCAGGAAATTTATCTCGAATTTATATTAGTACGGCGTAAAACTACTTCTTATAATAATGATAATAATAATATAATGACAATAAAATAACAATAATAAAAATAATAATAATAAAAATAATATTAATAATAATAATAATAATAATAATAATAAAAATAATATTAATAATAATAATAATAATAATAATAATAATAAAAATAATTAACGAGTAAGAGAAAACGAAAGCAAATTACTTTTTCTGGGACTTGGTATTGTATTTTTATTTATTTTCACGTGTAAATTAGAGAAAAAATGGAATTGATTTTTGGAAAAAAAATGCAAAAATACGTTTGTTTTGTGAACGGTATAATATGTTATTGCGAGTTACTTGTCGTTATCATTAAGAAACTAACTGTATTTGATTGATGATTAAAGAGAGTTCATATCTGAACGAGTCCTGTCTATTCAAAGAGGAAGTTCATTCTATCAGAATTGTCAGTCAGGACGAAAAAAAATTCAATACAGTAAATTTTTATGCTTTTGACTTAATGTTACAATTTTTATTGTTATTGTAGATTTATTATATTACATCATAAGTATAATCTATATATTATGGCCAAAAGGAAAGTTGCCAAGATTGACGATTGGTTAAAAATTGAATAAAAAAACGTATCGCCAATATTGGCCCAAGATTGCGACTGAAAAGTCAATTTTCGGAGTTAAATATTGAGCCAAAAAACGTATCGCCAATATTGGCCCAAGATTGCGACTGAAAAGCCAATTTTCGGATTTAAATATTGAGCCAAAAAACGTATCGCCAATATTGGCCCAAGATTGCGACTGAAAAGCCAATTTTCGGATTTAAATATTGAGCCAATATTGCCAAGAATTCTAAAAATATTTTGGGAAGCGAATTTTTGACAGAGAGTAACATTGGCTAAATACTGATGGATCAACACTTATGGCCAATATTGCCCCAAGGTTGCTAGCGAAGAAGCCAATGTCAACTCTTGGATTTGAATATTGAACCAATATTGACAAAAGTATAATAGTAATTTGGAAACGGAATTTTCAACAGAGAGTAAGATTGGCTAAATACTGGGTCAATATTGGCCCAAAATTTCAAGTGCAGAAGTCGAATTTGTTAATAAAAAGTAAAACACAAATATAAATGTATTTATGAAGGGAAGTGTAAAAAGAAGGTAAAGTTTTATATAGCAAAACGTTTCTCTGGTATATAGAAGAACGGGGAGACGGGCCGGGGCGACGACAAGTAGACCATATAAGAGACACCGTATATATAATGCTGGACGACGAAGAGTATATACATATATACACGAAGGGAGATAGAGGCAATGGGATCTATAGCTTTGCATTGCATGTCTTACGGTGCATATAAGCGTTGCATTGTCGTGTGGCTGCAAGGCGTGGCACGGCACGGGGAAGCACTGATACGCCTGCCGCGATACCGCCTAGAGTTAATGCTCCTTTACTCGCTGCCTTCTAGCTCCTTCCTCTCTTAAAGTCCAAACTCTATATGCAACATACTCTCCATCCCTCCCTCACTCACCATCTCTCTTATTTCCTCATACTCTCTCGTACAGGTTATTCCAGTAATATTTTCCATCCTCCCCACTCCTAACTTTTATCCTTCAAAAATGGCTTTTCAAAAACCAATTCAAAAACCAAAATTCTTATTTCCCTTCCAACATGCTTTTTAAATTTCTTAAATATTGGGAAATTGACATATTTTGCGAGGAAAAGTAGCTTCCATGACAGAGCCAGGTCAGAACCCGGTTGGGCCCAGACCTGGTTGAAACTAGGCGACCGATCAGGCCCTGGAATGGTCAAAATTTCCGCACGGGACCTGGAACTACGAGGGAAAATATTCTACACATACGGAAGGAGAATCTATTTCGTATTGGCGCAAACCTGGTAAATAAAATTTTCCACGAAAAATAAAAGCAAAAAGGAGGATTGTCTGTGAAAATGGGCTCATTATTGGCAGGGACTGTACATCCTTTTTTGGTCGGACTGATTCTCTTGAGAGGGGAGTCGCGCGGCCAACGGTATTCGTAAAATACGGACGTGATAGCACTAGTGCTATGCAGATTTCAACTTATTCGAGCACGAGGATACTCCTTGTAGGTATTACATTCGATTGTCGTAAGTATCCTCTATATGCTATGTGGGAAGATGCTCTTGTGCTCGCAAGAGAACATCTTTCCTCACTGGATTTGTTTATAGTCGTGTTTACAAACAAGTTTGGTCACTTGTTTTATGATTTCCGTTTCTTTTTGATCGCATTTACAACACTCGCGGGATTTATGCACATTTACACAAATCGTAATTTAACTGCTTTCAATGTTTACATTCACGATTTGTACATATAGTATTTGTGTTATTTATTACTTATTGTAAAGCGGTACAAATTTTCGTGTTATTTTTCTCTCTCAAGAAGACGTTGTTACTTTTCTGAAAATCTTCTCTTAGTTTTGTATAATATTTCCGTTACTATTTTTGGATATCTCTATTTTTTTAAGATTAATACATTACAATATTATATGGGTCATTTATGTCATTTAAGAATTTGATGATAGAAGACATATCTTATAGGAATTTACGTTTTATCGTCCCTATAAATCGGAGAGAGTGTCAATTATTGGTCTCGTATATAATTTATGCACAATAAGTTGTGGGCAAGCTTGCAGCATAATCTGCCTCTTCAAATTTTTATATGTGGGCTGAAAACTGGCCTTTAAACTATGTAGTCAGTATTAGTTTACCAACTGCTTCATCAATTTGGTTTTTCTATTTTTTTCCTCTTTTTTTAAAGGAATAGAAGGTCAAAATACAGGTTAAATAATCGGAAGTTAAGGGGCGATCATAATCACAAAATTTAATTCAAGAGTCTGGACCTCGTATAGTAATAATAATAATTACAATAATAATAATAATAATAATAATTATAATAACAATAATAATAATAATAATAATAATAATACAAATATTAATAGAAAGAATATTGATATAAATATTCAAATGAATTGTAAAGTCCATCCTGGTTTTTTAAACGAGCTGTACACGTTTTTGTGTTACGGAATAAAAATTAAATACTTCTTAACGAATTTTTAAGAAGAAAAAAATCTCACGAACACGTGACCATAAAAGTCAAGTGAATTCGTTTTTGAAAAGAATTTTTTTTTTATCTTGTCGAATGTATACAGAGAGAGACTACACGGGTGATCCTTCAAAGCTACAAAGAAGAACAGGCGAAAAGACCTTGAAGAAGGGAAGCAGTTGTCTCAAGGACGAGCATTCTTTTCCTTGCGGTGTGGATGCATTGATTTTTCCATTGGACGAAAGGCCACGTTAAGGCTCTCCAAAAAGAGTTGGGTTGAGATCACGTCAAGGCGATGAACTGCACCGCAAATGTAACCAGTTCGTATACCTAAACGGGCATCGTCAAGCATTAATCATTGCAATGAACCATCTCCTCATTTGACGAGATTGTCCTTAACAAGTAAATGTTTTCTTTTTTTTCCTCATCACTTTACCAAACTCGCGACAAGACGTATACTTTACTGATGAGAAAAAAAAATAACTATACGGAAGATGAGTTTTTCATCGGTTCATTAGTGATGAAATTTTTCGTCAACAAAATTTCTTTGACAAGGAAAAAAAACTCTAGTTTGATTAATTTAGAAACCGAATTTTTAACCGTGAATAAAATTGGCTGAATACTGTATAATAACATTTTTCATGTAGTGAAATTTTAACCAGGATAGAGCCCTGTTTAAGCCCGAATACAACAAAATTATTTTAAAAAATGTGAAATTGATAATTATAATTAAAATATTGATAAATTGTAAACAGGAATGTAAGTACAGTACAGTTAGATAATTACTGATCTTATTAAATGTCTGACATTGATGGAAGTTTCTACTTCCATGTAAAATTATAACTTGTCTGACCAAGATGAATTTTTTCCACTGAAATCTATATTACGCATACCAATTGATAAGAATATGAATTTTTGAAATATGCTTTCTCAAATAATCATAGAAAAGCTTAGAACAAAAACATAAATTAAAGATTCCTGCCGTTTCAAGTTGCTTTTCTTCTAATGTGGAGAGAAAATTTATATATAGTTATCAGGAGAATACTGTTTGCAGACAAGATGTCTTTACACCCACGAACACTGCGGAAGTAATCCTCAAGTAAATATAAATCATTTCTGATGAATACAAATCGCAAAGATTTCCATTTGCGCTTCATTTAATTTAAAAGAAAAAATTATTTCCCGTTAAACATTTATGCGTGGAAAATTTATTTTAGGTATATTTAATTAATTTTTCTACAGTGAAACCCGTGTATATCGAACCCGCTTATATCGGAAACTTTTTCGGTCCCTTGGATTTGAAATACGTATAAATTTACCCGCTTTTGGATTTTAAAACTTGCATATAAAAAATACACTTTAAAAAAATATCAATGTGTAATAAAGCAACTTGAAACGACAGGAATCTTAATTTTATTCAAATAAAATATATCAATAAATATTAAATTACCTGAGATACATAAATTTTTTGTTATTGTATAGCGTAAACACCTGCGTCTTCAATCCTTGCATAATTATTTTAAATGTTGAAGCATATTGTAGAGTTGATTTGAAGAAATTCGGAGGTTCCCTTTTTCTACATATCTTTGTAGTTTCTACTGGTTGTAGAATTGTTGCATGACAAGCACGCGCCTCAAACATGACGTAATAATTACTTTCTTTTGAATTTTTGGAATTAATAATTATTTCCAAAATCCATGCTCTAACTTCGTTCATGTCTTTTTCACTGAATTCTATATATTCACCTGCGTAAATAATATAGCTCCAAAGACAAATGTGAGCTCCGCAGTTGTTGCCACTTTTAACAATTCTACCTTGGAGTGGAATATCCTGTGGACAAAATAGAGTCCATTCCGACCAGTTTTCTTTTTTTTTCCTCGTGGAAAATAATCGTTCAATAAGAGATCCTAATCTCGAAATCCAATGTTCCTCAGCAACATTATGGAGGCTATCAAAATAAATAATTATCTTCTGCGTGAAAACGACAAAAAGTTGTGTCCAGTGGCCAGTTCCATGTTTTTTAGTGTCATGTACCGAAAGGAGCCTATCTCCTAGACCTATCTGGCCCCAACCAGATTATAGTCTGGTGGAAAAATGGCTTTGTTTTGTGGCCCTGATTAGAACCTTTACAAAATTTCTACACAGCAATTGCCTGGGCTCTGGCCAGGATGGATTTTTCAGCCTCATTAGGGCCAGGTTTTTGTGTTTCATTCCAAATCGAAACAAGTTCTGGATATTTCTACATCGGTAGTCCAATACAGATGAAAAGTAAAATGCCAATGAAAAATATAAAAATGATTTAATTGTGCAAAGAAAGAATAGGAAGTGAGATCATTAGCATGATGATCATAGTCGTTGAAACCGGTCCCTTTTCGCGATACAAAAGCGACCGTTAGTCCCTCGAACGGCATACTGCTGGACAAGTAAAGTTAATAAGCAATACCTACTGTCGCAGAGTGAATATAGCTGGGAGGTTGCAGTTGTGAACATAGTATAATAGCTTGTGTAATGATCGGATGGTGTTTGAAAACGGGTGGGTTCACCACATCTACGGCGATATATATATATACATGCACAATCCAGGTCAGCATTTAGAATTTATAGCGAAGGGGATTATAGTCAAGCTTCCGCAATCGCGATATTCCGATAACGATAATCGAATCGTTTTGTCGTGCGCTCAGTTGAAAACGCAAACTTCTTATAAGCTGCACACAAAAGTTATGTCACATTTTGATCTCAACGATATCGCAATTTTAGAGCTTAACTCAAACTTTATTCGCATCTAAATACCATTTAGAAAATAGAAATAATTATATTGTTTATATTCCCATTTCCATATGATCTGATTGTTATTTACAATCACGGGACAAATTTTAATGTTAAAAATTTATTCTTACTTATTCAAGTATATTAGGAAATTTTTCTATTTCTCGTTATATTAAATGAAAATTTTCAAAAATATCCTTAAAATCATTCCTGAGGATATTTACTAACTTCATTCTACTTTTCTTTCTAAAGATACATTGAAAGTTTAGCATAATATTTTGCGCAAATAATGGGCAATTCGTCGGTCAGATAAAAAGTAGAGTAGACTTGTGGTTTTGAGAATAAAAAAACAAAAAATAAAATTATAAAGTCTGTCGAAGAAACAATGCGGATATCAGCCAGTTGAAACTATGGTAGTAACTTTAAGACTCATTGAATTTTAAATGACCAGGAATGCATAATATCGGGACTGCTATCATAATCGAGTGATCGATTCTCAACCGAAGAGACAGTTGAGAGCAAATAACCATCTTGGCAATAAATCAAATGCAAATATCCGTGTCCTAAAGAAGTGAGGGATCCGTTAATTTGTACTTAAGTGCCATCGATTCTTATCGGTGTCAAATAATCACTTCGTTTACGTCCCGCAATTCTCTTCTCATTCTTTTTTTTCGACATTTTTATTTCGTCGAGCAATTAATAAAGCGGTCTCAAGGTTTATCTCAAGAGAGAATCCTTTGCAATTTTAATTTGCTTTTTTTAATGTTTCAACATTATTTTCTTTATTCGTGATTACAATTAAAAAGAAAGTTCTGCTTTTTCTCCGAAAAGTTAGATTTTTAAATAAATAAACAAGAGTGTTTTTTTCCAAAAAGATTGTTTTCTTTTGGAATAAAAAGAATCTGACAGAAAAATTGTGACATTTTGTGTAAAAATTACGGCCAAAGGACGAAGCCATTTTTCAGCCAGGTTTGACCCAGATTTAGGACAGATTGACCTGGTTCCGGGCCGGTCTGATCAGGCCCTAATCTGGCTGAAATTGTTTAAGGGGAGGTAAATTAACAACTTTTAAATAACATATGTGATAAATATTATATTCATTACATATGTCATTTAAAAGTAGTTAAAAAAAGGTTGTACCTCACTGTAAAGGGCGTAGGTTGGAGCCCTTTACACAATATAACAATTATGGAATAACAGGAGGGGGGGAGTCCTTTAGTAATTTTTTTTATATTATTTTAACTTTTTTAAAATAATTAGTATATATTGTTCTGTAATTTCTATTTTAATACTCCTCGAGCATACCCTACTGGTACATTCCAGATGTAAGCTAAACTAAAACAATGCTGTCGTTAAAAGGAGCAATAAAGTGACGAGAGGTGGGTGAAGTGATAAAGAGCCTTCGACGCTTGTACGCTGTGCACACTTGTTTTAAAACTTGTAAGCAGATATCCGCGCGAAACTTTCATGTAAACTGCATCCGCGTACGCGATGTACTTATAACTCCTTATAACTTTTAGTATATTTACTCTACTAAATGTTTTCCATCGATCCATAAATTTTCCCATGTCGAAATTTGTTACGGAAGTTTCTTCAAAGTATAGAAAAACATTTACGTGAATACACGCTAGTTCATGAAAAATTAATGTGTTCAGATTAAGGGAAATCAATTTTTCATTTTTCCATGAAACAATTTGAATTGAACTGGGAAAAATTTGGACCGGGCGCTGGCCGGGGCCATGTAGAAACCGGGTCAGTGAATTTCTGTACGGGAAATCTAGATAATAGACGACAAATTTGTAAAATATGTATAGAAATTGATCGATCTGGTTGAAACATGGCCCCGACCTGGCGATAAAAGTTTTACCCAAATATTAAAACTGGGAAAAATTTGGACCGGGCGCTGGCCAGGGCCATATAGGGACCGGGTCAGTGAATTTCTGTACGGGAAATCTAGATAATAGACAACAAATTTGTAATTTTGTACAGAAATTGATCGATCTGGTTGAAACATGGCCCCGACCTGGCGACATAAAAGTTTACCCAAATATCCAGAATTGTAATAATTTGAAAAATAAAATCGAAGAGAAGAGGCAATATATACCGAATTCTATAGTGAAAGAAGCCGAATCATGAAAGCAATTAATAAAATGATAAAAGAAAGAGGGGAAAAAAAGGGTGGCACATTCTGGGAGGTGAATGCAGTTAACAACAAGGTAGATGTTTAGAAAGCAGCTTAGGCTAATCCGATGATCTTGGCTACCCGAGGAGCGTGTCCGATCACAAGGCTCTTCGTCATACGCTCACCCTTCTTATCCCGTCCCTGTTCTCCAGAGGCCTGTTACGGGCATCTAACTTGGAAGCGCCAGTAATTTTTGCACGACCTCGCTAACGGGTTAAACGGGCTGGTCGACTTGCATTATATAGCCTTACCAGCCGTATGCACTAAATACATGTGCGCATATATATACAACGTTGTCGATACAAAATATACGCCTTGAGAACGTGTCCTCTTTGCTGTATGGCGATGCGCATTTATAATTAATAATGGACTTAACCGATAAGAATCAAGGAAACAAATTTCACGATCAGAAAAAAGAAAGTTTCAAAAGCAATACCAAACAAAAGCAACCACTGTCAACTGTTTCTTTTTCGTGTGCATTATGCAACAAATGAAATCAAAGAAAAAAAACCGATAAAGAAATAATGAACATCGAAAAAAACAAATTCAATACATATCTCATTAGAAAGGAAATTTAATTGGCTCTCGAAATATTTTATTTCTCTTGATTGTTCTTAATAAACAGTAGTTTATTTTAATCCTATTTTGAAAATTGACCTGACTTTTTGATAAAAAGAATTAGTTAAATTTTACCAATTTTGTAAAAACTATTATTTGGTAACATTTAACCAGATTTGGATTTTTATTTCGCATTGGAATCGGGTCCAGATATTTATAGTAGCACTGGACTAATTCAAAGAAATATATATAAAAACGATCTAGAAAATTTTTCTCCCAACGACTGACATTATTTCCTGAAACTGGACTTTTTTTTCATCTCCAATTGACTCGAAAAGTAGAGATGAAGTTTTTTCCTTCCTATTATAAAGGAAACAAAATTCGAAACGAATTTATGAATTGAAATTACGACAGACGTATATAGTTTATTGATCCTTTTTTTATTCTTTCATTAAACTGATTTCTTTTCTTTAAACAGTATATTGCAGCGTCATTATATATTAACCTTTTGTACAACTAATCAAGAAAAGTCTCTCTCTCTCCCTCTCGAAACAATATTCCTCCTTATATTCGACTTTTTTTTATTATCATTATTACTCATACTCGCTATTAGGTTGAAAAAAAAACATATATATATACTCTATTCACTCGTAACTACCGTTTTAATCCAAAGTGCGTTTCAAATTGTGAGAATTGTGTTAAATAAAAACAAAATACACCACACAAAGAAATTAAACTGAAACCAATGTATAACTGTATATATGTATTTTTGAAATGAAGACAAATTTTACAGATTTTATTTATTTCGCTAAACAATTATCATTTAATTGATAAAGAAAAAATATATATACAGAACTGGTACCATAATTCGCAAATTTTCTTTTTCGTCATATCTCACTGAATTTGTAAGATTTCACTTCGTGAAAGCATAATTGGTTTCAGTCCATTTGTGAGTGGAAGAAGTTTATATAAATAAACATATTTCATTATATATGCCCTTAATTATTAAAAATTTTTTCTCCATTAATTATATATTGGTCTTAAATATTTTGAATTAATTGGTAATTTTTAATATAATGATTTTTGGTCAATTAAATCAAACTGTAATTGAATTAATAAATTTTTGTATATTTTGCAATTAAAACAATTTTTAATTTTTTGCAAACTTAAAAAGAAAATTATTTGCTACAAGTAAATATTTATTTGATAAATAGCTATTTAGTAAATAAATATTTACTTGTAGCAAATAATTTTTTCTGTTTAAAATGTTTAAATCAAATAAACTATTGGTGAAATAATAATTTTTGTATCTGAATAAAATTTAGTTCACTCAAATAAAATTAATTTTATACAAGTGAACATTTATTTGATAACAAGTAATCCATTATTTGAAATTTTTAATGAAATAAATTTTTTTCCAGTGTATATTTCTTCTAAATTAGGCATCGAATTCATTAATTGGCATTTTATAACAATGTAGAAAAAAAAATTGTCAATGAATTCGATGCCCAATTTAGAAGAAGTAAGGCGTCATTATAATGAAAGAGATCGAATTCTCATTTCATGCAAGAGTTGCAGCACACACAGAGTGTATTTTCAGTACCTACTTCTGGATTGGAGAACGGTGTCCGATATGACCCGGGTATTTGTATGCGTGACCGGGACCGTATTCCACCACAAATATATACATGTGAGCTTTATGGATTCGTGTGTGGTGGTGCAGAGGGGCCAGTCGCCCTTGTCGAGAGGCCCGAGGCACGGGCGTAGGCCTTTCACTCTTGCCATCCAGAGATCGTTCTTTTAAACTATATAATGTACCTCTCTGCAACACGATATATTCAACCACCTTCACCAACACACAATTCGCCGCAATGATGTGTATCCGTGTGCGGTCTCGTTCACTTCGTTACTATCGCCAATTTTGTGACTCCCCTTTTCTGCATTATTAACAGTGATGGTAACGAAATTTTCCATTTACGCAAACATCCATTTTTTTACTAATACATTATTATATTCATAAACTATATTTATCACTAAGATTTTTCTTCTCTATAAAATAAGATTTTTTGGTTGAAAACACTGAAAGAAAAATTTACTTGATTCAAATAATCGGTTAATTATTAAATAAATATTTATACGTATGAAATAATTATTAATCGTAAAATTTACAGAAATAGGCAGAATTTTCACTAGTCAGTTTATCATAAGAGAAAAAAAAGCAGAGAAAAAAATTAATTCAGATGAAAGGATTGACCGAATCTGGAACTCAGAAGCGACCTATATAGATCGAGATCAATTTGGATGCGCGCACTGTGAAGAGACGCCTACTGGAATTTAATGAATTTATAGAAGACAGAAGACACAATTGAATCACAAAAAAGTACGATCTGATTTTATTTTGTGAATCAAACGACTCATTTTATTTTTTCTTCTTTTGGATGTAAACAGAATCAATTTTTTTTCGAAATATCCCTGGGACTCCCTTGTGACCTTACTTTTTTTTTTTTTTTATTAAATTCAAATATCAATACTCAATAGTCAATATATTGATAATTTAACATTGAATACTCCTGCCGTCAGTAATAAATGGTTATTTATTATTGTCATTCAAATACCCCTGAATAAAAAATAGCAACTAAATAGTTTCTAATTTTAATTATTCGCGATAAAAGGAGTGTTAAAAAATAAACCGAAAAGGAAGGAGTAAAAAAATTGACCGCAGTGGTAACGATTATTCTTGTGAGTGTTATTAATAATTAAATAATGATCTTGATGGTTGCATGCGTCAGAGATCACTTGGATGAGTGGTTGGAGTCAACAATTTTGATTGCTCAACGATGATGTCCTCGAATTATCACGATAAGAAAAGGCCATCTTGAAGACACGCCCGGCTCTCTGCAGAATTCTGATGATAAGAATCGACATATAACTTCTTTTCGCATCCTTTCCAAATACCAAATCAGTTCAAACATATATATATATTGTTTCGTTTTTTCTTTTCTTTTTTATAAAAATTGACCTCCTTCAAAAAATTGACAAAGACTTACGAGAGTGCGTTGACGATGGTTCCGTTACACTTCCGATTGACGCGAGAGTCAGAAAGTGACCGGTACCGGGCAGATGTCAACATCCATCTTCGATGCCAAATCTGTCTGGAGTCAGTCTATATAACACGCTAGTATATCTTTTTAACCGACATTTCATCTCGTTCATCGAAATTCATTTTGGATTTCTTGAATATATGTAGCACTTAATGCTATTCGAAAAATAAGGAATACGTTTATTCCAAATTTATACCATGATGACGGAAACTGCGCGCATCAATGACATTGTGCGTTATTTAAATTATTTCGTTTTGATTATATCGTTTTGATATTTCAGAAAATTTCCTTGTTTCAAAATACATTTTTTTGTTCTGTATATTCTCCTGAATTGTATATATAATTTTTCTCCACCCCCTTTTTTTTCTGAAATGTGAAACATGAAGTCCGGAAACCTTTCTCCGTATTTAAACGGATTTGAATCATGAAATCGAGAAGCCCATCGGCAAAGCTAATGTAAGAGAAATATAATCGAAGATCGACCTCGACTGCGGCGAATGTTGCGCAAGCTTCGGGGAAAAAATAAGGAATCATTTTGATCGTGATTCTTCACGCAGTAGATCTTTAAATTGATCCGTTGAATAATAATACCGGCCATCAAGCATTTCTTCGGAAACTGGGTTTCTTTTGTAATTGTGTCTTATAGGGGGATAATCACCTCATTATGGAGACAATTTAATATTTAATTGACATCAAGCGTGAATTTAAATATATACCTACATATGAGACCTTTTTGTTTCTGACGTTTCGTCAAATCAGCTTTTTCCCCTTTTGATTTACGATTTATTTACTATTTTCATGAATTATTTCTCCTCCTGAGATAAAATTTAACATTTTTTTTATCAGCTTTACATATTTAAATTTAATTCTTAATATTTTCCGTCACGAATGATTTTTACTTAATTACTTAATTTATCAAAACCAGATTTATTCAGAACAAGTTGATTTATTAAATTATATAATGAATATAATTATTTGTAAAATATTACAAAAAAGTACCTAATTACATAACATATAATTTTTATTTAATTTTCAGCTCATATTAATTTTATAATTTATATAAATAATTTTTCCAATATTTAAAATATGTTTAAATATGTTTCATATTTATAGAATATGAATTCAGTTTATAATAATTATTATTTAAATTAAAAATGAATAAAATAAATGCAAAATTCAAATTAGATTTTTTTTCCGTAATAAAATATTTTAATTAAACAGAAAAAAAAATTCCTCGGACAATGTGATTCATCTTTATTATATTTCAATGACTGTTAGGCGCACGCGACCACAAGTTCGATTTCAGCAATAACAAAAAAAAGTATTCTATACATATTATTGATTATTAATTACTAAACTTCCAAATTGAAATAAATTTCGAAAGAAGACTGTTGTAATTTCAAGTTACGAGAGAAAATCAAATTGAAAGTCTAATCTCGCAATTGAATTTTTTTGTGATTATGATAGATGGCTACTGATTAGAAAATCAATGACGTCAGTATTATATCGTTCAAAAAAATAAATAAATGAAAAAAATGCAAGAGTTACAATTGTCACTGGACAGGATGAATATTTGCCTATATGTTACATTTAGAGTATATTGCTGTCGACCTCTAAAACGATTTGGAATCTAATCCACTGGATGCCCCTGGGCTTAGAAAGGCGTGGTAACGACGTGGTGTCGTCACTATCACGAGCCCATAACTTGAAATCACCATAATTCCCATATCAATCATCGATCTTCCATTAATTTTAGATCTTTATAATTAAAAGGCGTCAAAGTGAATTTATAAAAGTTTGTTTTGATCTCAAACTTCAGATTTTTTTTCCCGATAACTAAATTTTTTTTTATTAAAACAACAGGAAATATTTCGTTCACATTTCTTTAGTATTCTATTAAAATTTGGTCCAAGTAAAAATTTATTTGATTCAATTTATTTGACTTTTATCAAAGAAATATTTATTTTTGTATCAAATAAATTTTATTTGAATCAATTAAATCGTATTTGATTCAAAAAAAAATTATTAAATTAGATTTATATAAAAAATATTTCATCCAAAATTTATTTGATTCAATTAATTAATTATCTACTTGACTATTATCAAATAAATATTTTAAATAGATATTTAATAAAATAAATTTTATTTGAGCATAATTACTAAACATTTGTAAAATTTTTGAAATAATTAAATGGATTAAATTTTTGATTTATAAGGAAGAGACACACTTTCGCTTTTGATGGACGAAAAAATTCAACATGAATAAAAAGGAATGTTTATTAATAAAACATAAGATGAATAATACATAATTAAGACAGTTAGAAATAGATGAATCAATTTTTTTTAATCTTTGATCAAAATTTTTTCAATATTTTTAAGATCAAAGATGTTGAATATAAGAAAATATATAAAAACTTTAAGAAAAATATTTCTACACTGAAAGAAAAATTTATTTCATTCAAATAATGGATTACTTGTTGTCAAATAAATGTTTAATTGTATCAAATTAATTTTATTTGAGCAAACTAAATTTTATTCACATACAGAAATTATTATTTCACTAATAGTTTATTTGATTTAAACAGAAAAAATTATTTGGTTCAAGTAAATATTTATTTGATAATGAAGTAGTGGATTATTGGAATCAAATAAATTTTTTTAGTTTATAAGTTTGCGAAGGTTGAAATGAAAAAAAAATAAAAAATTTTTTTAATTGAGCAAAATATACAAAAATTTCCAAATACCGGGCGAGACTTGGCCCAATCTGGTTCTAATCTGGTCCTGATTGTAATCGAGCAAGGTAATTCCTTTCCTTTTTCAAACATCACTTTTTTTCTTTTTTATAAAAAGAAATAAAATTTCATTGTTGAAGTAATAAATTGTATAGTGAAGAATGAACTTTACAATCCAATTATCACCTAATTGGGAGTTAAGAAAGTCAATTTACTTCAAAATTAACGGTAACAAATTTGTTAACTTCTTTTTATCGAATTACTGATGTTTCCATTTCAAATTCCCATTCACTCTCTTCGAAAGAAAGTTTACTTCATTTTTAGAATGACCTCTGTTTAAAAAATAAATCTAAACAAATTTTGTTAATTTTTAAAATTTTTGTTCAATGTTTAAATATTTGTCAGTTATTCTAAAACATATATATATATCGAATCAGTCCATATTTAATTAATTAAAAGTGTCTAATTCAAATTTATAGAGACGAAAATGAATTCGATATTCGCGAATTATAAATTTTTGTTTCCTTGTCCCTATTCTAAACTATATTAAAACATTAAATCAAGATACGGAATAAATTCTCATCGAGAATTTCGAATCTCGATTCAGGAAATACTATACAAGTGCGATGAACTTTTGTGGCGCGATCGCAGGGCAAAGGCAATATTATATATATATTTTTCATTTTCTCTATTTCATTCTTGCGACGATTTACGAAAGAAAATCACCTAAGGCTGACGACGTAACATCATCGCGCGGATGCATCGGTCCGCCAAACAAGAGGGACGAGTAAAGTTTAACTTTTTGTTGGAACAACATCGGGGATGTTGCCGATATCGGTGACGACTCGTGATTGCCCCAAGAAGGGAAAGGTGTGGCTTTTGCTGCAGTCATGTTGCTGATTTATAAGGCTAAATTCCTTTACCGCTTTGCGGCGCAATATACCGAGCGCTAGCGATATAAAACCGCCTACACTTATAAAATCCAAACGCGATTTGGTTCAGAGTTGAAGTTTATTGCCTCCCTAAGCCCTCTTCTCCCCCCC
>JUFY01031207.1:0-17239 GCA_001855655.1 Leptopilina clavipes | reverse complement strand
TTAATTTTATTATTTTTAATAATAATTTAATTTATTTAGTAAAAATTGGAATCTATTGTTTTGAATGAATTTTTTTTTTTAATTTTAGTTGACAACACCCTAAAAAAATTTGTTGAGCTTACCCAAATTTTCTGTATAGTATATAGAAAATTAGTCATCATCATCATCATTTGATAATGGTTATTATCTATATATATTTTACAGATTACTAATCGCTACGATTTGTATTGATGATGAAGGAGAATCGTAAAGATAAAACAAGGGGATAAATTTAATTCCCTTCCTCCCCCTCCTCTTTTTGAGGAAAATAATGACAATAAAATGACCGGTAATTTCGTTATTTCTCATTATACAAAATTGATCCATGGTATACTTTTTCTCCAGTTCTTATATATTGTATTATATACTTTTCTACTTGAGTAATTTATTAATTCCATTTACTTTATTTATTCCTCACGTGATACTATTATAACTGTCGTTACATAATAATTTCTTCACGAACATATCTCTCTCTCTCTCGTTAATTATAAAATATTATTAGGTTAACAGGTTTTTTTGCCTCTTTATTTTCTTGTTTATTTATTTACTCGAAAATTATATTCTCGAATTTTTACTAAAATGGGTTTTTTTAGTTCCATTTTTGGCATTTCTCGCAATAGAATTATTCTTACATTGAAAAAGAAACAATTTATTTGATTCAAATAATGAATTACTTAGCTATTATCAAAATGAATTTTTTTTTAGTCAAATAAATATATTTTTTAGCCAAATAAATATTTATTTTAGTCAAAAAATAGTTTTAGATATAATTAAAAGAATTATTGATTCAGTTACTCTCTAAATCTGAATTAGTGAAAAGTCTTCCACTAATTCAAATTAGTAGAAATTTCCACTAATTTTTAGTAGAATTTTACTATTTCATTTAGTAGTCCTAATTTTTTTTTACTAAAGTTTTAGTAGAAAATTACTAAAAATTAGTGGAAATTTCTACTAATTTAAATTAGTGGAAGACTTTTCACTAATTCAGATTTACAGAGTACAGTTTATTTGAATTAAATAAAAATTTTTTGGACGAAGTAAATAATTATTTGTCTATCAAATAAATATTTTTTTGAGTCAAAAATAGTTTTTCGTAGGAATAAAAAAATTATTGATTCAATTACAGTTTATTTGAATTACATAAAAATTATTTGGATGAAATAAATATTTATTTGATAATAAAAATCGGTTTTTTGAATCAAATAAATTTTTTTTTCTGCATTTACTATTTTGATGGTAACTTTAAATATTCTTTACACGATTCAATTCGTTGAGTTTGGATTCGTCATTAATAATAATAGAAAATTAAAATCGGGGCTTTTTAAGCATCGATTGTTTGTTCTCTATTTTTTTTTATCGTTTTCAATTTTGTATGGATCAGTTGCAGTCAATGATGATAATTTTTATTGTATGCTATATAGAGAAAGAGAGAGGGGGAAATACCGCTTCTCGTGTCAGTCAAAACTATAGCTTAAACGTTTAATCAGAGCGTACCTTCCGCTTTGTAAAGGCAAACGACGTTATTACTTCGTCGATCCGTGTCGTTTTACATGTGCAACATTAACCGACCTAGCCCATTTTTTTTTTGCCTCTGACATAAATTGGAATCAAAAAATAAGAAGAAAAAAACTAGTTTGTAAAAAATTGTTATCCTCACATATTCTTGTTCTCAAAAGACCTTCTGTTAAAATTCCATTTAAGAGAGGGTCCATGATACACTTGGTGGCTTGAGTTCATCTGCTGTGTGATCTGATTGATAAATCAAGTTGGAGGACGAACTCTGTCTCTCTCTCTCTCTCTCTCTCTCTCTCTCGCGATCACGATCTCGAATTCTAAGGGAATTTTATACTTGAATTGAGGCAAAAAGGAGATCAACTTTTATTTGAATCGACGACCAGTTTCACTTCAAAGTCATCAGTTTACTTTTGTTTGAATCAAGCCAGCTTTATAGGTTAAATTCACTCTCTAAATTTGAATTAGTAAAAATTTTAACTAATTTGAATTAGTGACTCACTTTTTGCTTTCGAATTAGTTAAATTTTACTAATAAATAGTACAAAAAAATTTTTCTACTAATTTATTAGTAAATTTTAACTAACTTAAGTAAAGAAAAATTTTTCTACTAATTTATTAGTAAATTTTAACTAACTTAAGTAAAAAAAAATTTTTCTACTAATTTATTAGTAAATTTTAACTAATTCAAAAGCAAAAAGTGAGTCACTAATTCAAATTAGTTAAAATTTTTACTAATTCAAATTTAGAGAGCAGTTTCGTGGTGACTTTTTTTTATAAAAAAAATTTATAATCAAAATATTTGATGAAAATTGAACTGATTTTCAATGACAATTTCAATGATTGAAATCGTGCGAAGTGAGTCATGGAAAATCAGTAAAATTTCACTGCGATTTACAATTGAATTTCACTGATTTAGTTTTAGAGAGAGTTGATTAAATAATAATTGGTGATAATTCATTTCATCTTGAATAACTCATTTTCCATCAAAATCTTATGATTGAAAATTTATTTCTCTTCTCAACAAAAAAACATATTTTTGCGCTCGTTTTCAATGAATTATAAATTATAATATACGTGTGTAGTGAATTTTAATACATATCGCAGGGATTAATTTCTGCGAAAAGAATTACTCTCTTTTCACTTTCAAGATTTTACAACACGTGCAAGTTGTGTTTCATATAGTGGATGATGGCTCTCTTCTTCTGAGCCATATACATTGATCTTTTTCTCTCTCACACATGTTTGAAATTGCCGCATCCAAATTCTGAGACCGGTTCTCACGTTTCGCGCGCTCACAAACACTGACGAACGAAGAGCATTTTATACTGCCCTGAACTCGCATAGGGAACTCCACGTCCTTATTTCATTTCAAGGACAGGAATCTTGAAAATGATTCAACTACCATATTTTTTAACATACAAATATGTATGTATATATGTATATTTATTTATACATGTGGTTATGTATTTTTTATTTATGCTTAAAAGAACGATATCAGAAATTTTTTTTTTTTTGACTTTCTTATTCCATTTGCTTCATAAATATTCAAATATTGGTCAGTGTTGTCATTTGAAAAAGAACTGGTTTCTGAAAATCTATAAACGTGTTTTTACATTTCATATTTTGTGTTTTAATATATATAACAGTCTCTGTTCAATGATGTGTGTTGTAAAATTCATTTTGGCTTTATTTTATTCAAGAAAAAGTTTTGCTACTGTTTTGATATATTGTTTAAAAGACCTGGATTTAAAATTTGCAACTCCAATTTTTAGGTTTTAAAGACAATTTATAGACTTTAAAACCAAATTTCTTGGTTTAAAATTTGAATTATAAAGTTATAAATCAAATTTGTCGATTTTAAATTCGATTTTTAGCATTTTAAATAAAGATTCAAGGTTTCAAACTCAATTTCCAAAGTTTTACATCAAATTTCGAGGTTATAATTCGATTTTTAACCTTTTAAATAAATATTCAAGGTTTTAAAATCAATTTCTAAAGTTTTAAATTCGACTTTTAACCTTTCAAATAAATATGCAAGGTTTAAAATTTGATTTCTAATGTTTTACATTAAATTACAAGGTTTTAAATTTGATTTGTAAATTATTGAATCAAATATTTAGGTTTTAAATTCGATTTTTCACCTTTAAAATACAGATTGGAGGTTTTAAACTAAATTTCTAAAGTTTTAAATCAAATTTCTAGGTTTTAAACTCGATTTATAAACGTTTAAATCGAATATTTAGGTTGTAATTTGTATTTCTAACTTTCCTAATCAGATTTCTAAGTTTTAAACTTGATTTATAAACTTTGAATTCAAGGTTCTAAGTTTTAAACTTGATTTATAAACTTTTAAATCCAATTTTTAGATTTTAAACTTGATTTATAAACTTTTAAATCAAATTTCCAAGTTTTAAACTTGATTTATAAACTTTGAAATAAAATTTCCAAGTTTTAAACTCGATTTATAAACGTTTAAATCGAATATTTAGGTTCAAATTTGTATTTCTAACTTTCCTAATCAGATTTCTAAGTTTTAAACTTGATTTATAAACTTTTAATTCAAGTTTCTTAGTTTTAAACTTGATTTATAAACTTTTAAATCCAATTTTTAGATTTTAAACTTGATTTATAAACTTTGAAATCAAATTTCCAAGTTTTAAACTTGATTTATAAACTTTGATTTCAAGTTTCTAAGTTTTAAACTTAATTTATAAACTATGAATTCAAGTTTCTAAGTTTTAAACTTTTAAGTCCAATTTTTAGGTTTTAAACTTGATTTATAAACTTTGAAATAAAATTTCCAAGTTTTAAACTCGATTTATAAACGTTTAAATCGAATATTTAGGTTCAAATGTGTATTTCTAACTTTCCTAATCAAATTTCCCAGTTTTAAACTTGATTTATAAACTCTTAAATCTAATTTTTAGATTTTAAACTTGATTTATAAACTTTGAAATCAAATTTCAAAGTTTTAAATTTTATTTATTAAGTTTAAAATCAATTCTTTAGGTTTTAAATTCGATTTTTAATTTTTTAAATCAAAATTTTAGGTTTTTAATTCAAATTTTAAAGTTTTAAATCATTTTCTAAATTGTAAATACGATTTTTAAGTTTTGAAGTCAAATTTCTATATTTTAAACTTGATTTATAAACTTTTAAATTAAGTTTAAGTTTTAAAATTCGATTTCTTTCGTTTTAAATCAAATCTTAATGTTTTAAACTCGATTTCTAAATTTTAAAATTAATTTTCAAACTTTTTAAATCCAATATATTTATACTTTTCTTCAATTTGTCGAAGTTTTAAAATGGGAAAATTAAATTTAAATTTTTAGAAATTGAATTTAAAAACTTTAAACTTTTTGAAAAGTGTTTTAAAATAATTTTATTTTTTTAAATTACGAAACTTTTATAAAAGTAATTCTCGAAATAGGATAATTATTATCCTATTTCGAGAATTGAAGAATTATTTTCTGAGTAGTTAAGCGTTCTTTTTTTCCATCTCTCTCTCTCTCTCTCTTGTGAAAAATAATTGTTGAATGATGTAAATCCCCACAATGTGAATAATGTGAAATGATTAAAAAGAGAGATATTCCCGTTGATATTAAAGTTTCTTAAAGCATTCTTTCATTTCGCGTGTTGAGCTTTCCGTGCAGAAACGTGCCCCCCCGAGTAGTGAGCTTACTGTGCCTTGACTTATTTCCATTCTTTGTGTTCATATAATACATATTATGTCGACATATACACATTTATACGTGTGTATAAATTTTTTTTATATTTCATATATACCTATATACACCTATTTAAATCCATGCATATAGATGTACACGCAGAGAAGAGGGAAATAAAAAAAAAAAAAAATTCAAGCACATTATCGATCGGTCACCCTCTTGTGCTCTCTCGACATTTTTAACGTCGCCATTTCACCCCTTTTCTCGTCATCATCGTCAACGAGTGAAATTTTCATATACAGATCCTTCTCCTTTCACCATATATACACTTTTGCAATTAGCCACACGTGGCTTGGGCAAAGAAACTTTTCTGATGATGTCGATGGTGTCGACAACACTTGGGGGTTGTTTTTAAAAAAAAATAATTTCTCTCTCTCTCTCTTTCTTTGAAGAAAATAGAAGAAGAAGCATGGCAACCCTGCTTTTAAGGCTTTTTATGCGCATGTGTAAAAATACCCGGGTGGGGGAAGGGGGGGGTTGAGACTTCAACAATCTTGAGTATTGAATGAGTCCCTTGGTGGCAGAGAAGAAAAAAAATTCCCCCTCAATCCAATTACACACTTTTCTGTTGTAAAGGAAAAAAAAATTACATTACTATTTTTTTTTTAGTGTAAATTCGCCTAATTTGACATTTATTGTTATATTTATTTATTTTCTTTGTTTATCACAGTTTTTATTGTTACTGTTTCGATGGTGGAATTGAGAACCCATGCTCTCGACACTAGTTGCGCTTTCTCAAGGTTGCACGTCCTAACGATATATAGATACGTCATTTGAAAGGGATGAGATACTTAGTTTGTGGTGTGTGCGTGTATGTGTCTGGAAAATGAATGGATTTTTCCGGTTCTTGAATTCACAAAGCCTTTTAGTGGAGTGAAATTTTTTTCCAGTCATTGACTATTTACTATTTTGTTGTCTTCTTTTTCCTCACTCAGTCTCTCTCTCTCTCTCTCTCTCTCTCTCTCTCTCTCTCTCTCTCTCTCTCTCGCCAAGAAAGTTTTTGTATTGGCATTTCCAACGTCAACGATTTAAACGGAAGTGCTTTGCTTTTCAATATCTTGGCGAAGGGAATTTTATGGAATTTCATTAATTAACTAATGGCTTTTTTCCCCCTTTATTCTTTTTAATTAAGTGGATCGAACAAGAATTTTTGAGATCGATATCCCTTAATTCGAAGGGGAGAAAAAAGACTATTGTTCCTTTTTTTAATAAAAACCCTTCAAATCGAATTGGTGAAAATTTTAACTAACACAAATTGAAGTTTTACGACAAATTGATTTTAAATTTTACTAGGAATTAGGTAGTTTACTATAAGTTAATTAAATTTTACTGGACGATTTTCAACCTTTTTTTATTTAATTTTTTTTTTTATTCAATTTTTAACCTTTCAAATAAATAGTTAATAAATAGTTAATTAGTTAAACTTCACTAAAAATTAGTCACATTTTATTAACAAGTAGATAAATTTTATTAATCTAAAATTAGTAAAATTTTATACTACTGGTTAAAAATTTTAGTAGGAATTAGTTAAATTTACCTTGAATTTAGTTTTTACCTAGGAGTATGTAAAGTTTACCTGGAAATTAGTTTAATTTTTAAGAACAATTACTCTCTAAATTTGAATTAGTAAAAATTTTAACTAATTTGAATTAGTGACTCACTTTTTGCTTTCGAATTAGTTAAATTTTACTAATAAGTTAAAAATTTTAGTAGGAATTAGTTAAATTTACCTTGAATTTAGTTTTTCTAACTAATTCAAAAGCAAAAAGTGAGTAATTCAAATTAGTGAAAAGTCTTCTACTAATTCAAATTAGTAGAAATTTCCACTAATTTTTAGTAATTTTCTACTAAAACTTTAGTAAAAAAAATTAGGACTACTAAATGAAATAGTAAAATTCTATTCTGAAAATTTGTGAATATTTCTACTAATTTGAATTAGTGGAAGACTTTTCACTAATTTAGATTTAGAGAGTATTAGTAAATAATTAACTAATTGAAAAGCGAAAATTGAATCACTAATTCAAATCGCAGTTAAAATTTTTACTAATCCAGATTTAGAGAGATAATTATTAATTTAGTTTCCCTGATTGATTGATTTTTCACACAGGTATTTAAAATTAATTTAAACTTAATTTATTTTGCGTTAATTTGATAATTGATTTTACATTCAACGGTGAATTAGTTATCAATTTCAAAACATCCCAAGAATCTTAATCGGTAAAATTAACTGATAGGCAAACGAGATTTATTTATATTCAACCCACGAGTCCATATAATTTACCATAACTATCCGCAATAATTAAAATTCATTAATTTATTTTAATGAAAATTGAATTTCTATTTTAAAAATTAAAAGGGTAAAATTTAAGAATTATATTTGATCATTTGGAATTTTTCAAGTTAACCTTAAGATATACGGCACTATACGTGCTGCATATTGAGGGCAGAAGTATTGCTTTTAAATGCCTAATCCCTTTACACTTGTACAACCTCTATGAGTTTCCGGAAGCTGCCCGCGGCTTCCGGGAGATCCGTTGATGGCAATACAGAAATCACGGCAATTACCAACTTTGAGAGATGTTAAAGTATTTGAGCTATTTCTCGACAATCCCGCACAATTGGACGCAAATGAAGAAGAAGAAGAAGAAAAAAAGCAGTAGAATAAAGTTTAAATCAATTTCCAGAAGGTAGATTTTTATCAAAACTATACATACTGGTCAAGAATTCCACAGTGAAGAATAATAAAGAAAAATTGTTCCACTCGTGATGCATTGCAGAAACTTTTTTATGCAATAAATTTCAAGATCATCCTGAGAACTTTGTATTTTCAAAAATTCTCTCTAATTCCCTATTTATTGAATTATTTAAGTAGTTTTTTATTTAAGTAGAAAAAATCTGATTTTTATTCCATCTAAATTTGTCAGAAATTACGTATTTTATTTTTTATTTTTCATTGCTAGGGAAAAAATTCCTCTCATTTCATCTGAAAATTATTTAAATCCCTAGTAAAAATTCCCTGATTTTTATACTTTACATCCGCCAAAATTTGTCTCTATTTTTTTAAACAAATATTTATGATTTTGCTACATCTTTCTCTCTAAATCTGATTTAGTAAAAATTTCAACTAATTGACAATTTCCTTCAGCTTTGGTTAAATTTTACCCATAATAAATATAGTAAGACAAGAATTTTCTACTAATTTATTAGTAAATTTTACCTCATTCGGAAAGTAAAAAGTCATGTTAAAATTGTTACCAATTCAGATTTAGAGAGTAAACGCTACATCTGCTGTCCAAAGTAAAAAAGTAAAAAAGTAAGAGCGTAAAAAACACTATTTGCCATAAGAGCGAAAGTCGAATAACAAAGCTAAGGGACGCTCGCCCTTATGGCAAATGCGACTTACTGGGTTTTTACTTTGGACAGCAGACATTCCCACCACTGACGCTAAATTCATTCACATGCGCTTTAAGGGCATATCAAAGTTGTTCTTATTTCTTCATGGAGCTTGAATGGAAAAATTGCTACGACTTTGACATGCCCTTAAGACCGCATTATAAATTTCCTACACGAAAGAAACAGAATAGAAAAGTTCAAAAATCGGTAAAATAATTCTGAAACAATTCCTCAAGATTCAAAATACAGAAAGAAAAAAAGCCCCCAAATTAGGACAGTCCTTGACAAAAAACGATTTTTTCTTTTGCCTTGAATGAAGGTTAAGTCTGGTAATTCTTTTTTCTCTCGAGGTTAGTGTCCACACATTGATATCAAAGCATTGGAGGTGATCTTTTCACGAAACAGTGATCTATCACTTTAAGCTTGGCTACGCCGTTGCTACTCAGGATTCCAGTTCTTCCCTTCCACCCGCAATTCCCTCTGCACCCAAACCCCTCTCGCACTTTTCTCTTCCCCACCAAACCCACCCACCACTGGCAGGAACCTGTTCCACCCTTTCCTCTTCCCCTTCACAACCCGAAGTCTCCATTTCTCCGGCCGGTACCTCTCGAGCTACATATTTCTCTACCCAGTGCGCACAAGTGAGACGGACAAATAAAAAAGACAGAAATGGAGATGAAGAGTGTGAGAGAAAGAGAGAGAGAGAGAGAGAGATGATGAGTCGAGGGGACCAAACAAGAAAGAGAGAACGATAAAAGGATGAGAGGGGAAGCACCAGAGAGTCTGTGCACGCGCTGCCATTGTTTGCCGCGTGTGTCTCTCTAGCGTCTCTCTTCCACAGGTTCGCTCTCTTATAGGTACTTTTTCTTTTATTCTTTTTTTTTTTTTAGTGTTTTCGCTGTCTCTCGTTCTTCGCCTCACCGAAAAATGTTTCTTGCTTTTTTTCCGCACCCTTTTCCTTCGGGGATATGTAATTTTTGCCTAAGGCTGAGGACTTGGAAGTAACTCGTCTCCATTCGCGATTTGGACGATCGTGAAGACGAAGAAGAACGCAAGAGAGCCAGGAGGCACTTGAAAGAGGTGAAGGAGGACGATGAAAGGTTGCTTGGAAGGACGTAACTGGGGCGATGATCTTCGAGCCTCCTGACCCGTCTTCCAAGACTGTAATTTTTCTCTCCAAGAGAACCTCTCTTTGGAGGTTGATATATATATATATACATACACCTTGGTAATACACGTTTAAATGCGCATGCTTCCAAGCATGTTGTGCATTTCCCACTACTTTGTATCGCGATTTTAGCAACTGATACTTTTGTCCACTAATTGCCCCATGTTCAACAAATAGCCACACACTACCAAATAAAGAAAATTAAATCAATTTCTCGCACATACATCAAGATTCAGTAAAAACTTCGCCAGAAACAATTTTCAATCGGAAAATATTAGTTCGAAAATACCTCTGACTAGAAAAAAATTGGTAATTTTCAACTATAATTAGTAGAAAACGTTACTGAAAAAATAGTTGTACAAATAAATCAACAACTCTGCTGTCCAAAGCAAAAGACTAGTAAGTCGCATTTGCCATAAGGGCGAGCGTCCCTTAGCTTTGTTATTCGACTTTCGCTCTTATGCGAAATGCAAATGCGACTTACTAGGTTTTTACTTTGGACAGCAGAACTTTCAGTTATTTTCAACAAAACATAAAAATAATAATAGTAAAATAACTAATAGTTATTGTTTTTCACTGATACGCCAGTAAATTTTGTACTATTTCAATTAAAAATTCAATTCTTGTTCTGAAATCAGGTAGATTTCGACTAATTCAAATTTAGAGAGTGGCTAAAGAAGACTATAAAGGACAAGGAAAATTTTTCAATCATTGCATAGGAAGAAATAAAGCACCTCTGCAGGCGGGTATGGCGTTGCGCAATTGGTTTCTGCGCATACGGACAAAAATATTCTCATGCGCAGACACCAATTTACACGACTTTGCGCAATACCATTCCGTCCTCGACAGTATCTTGCCATTGAAACATTAAAAACAATCATTAAACATTGAAAACAATCATTAAACATTGAAAACAATCATTAAACATTAAGAACAATAATTAAAACATTAAAAACAATCATTAAACATGAAAAACAATCATTAAACATTAAAATAAAACATTAAAAACAAAGTTTCTAGTCTTTTTTTGCGAGTACATCCCTTTTCTAATTTCTGACAGTCTAGAAAATCATCAAATACTGCAAAAATACACAAAATTTCCCACCATTACTGGAAGCACAGAAAACCTAAAAGGATGAAAACGTTGCAAAATGATACTGCTGGATCATTCTAAAAATTTTGATCCAAAAAGCAGTATCATTTTGCAACGTTTTGATCCCTCGGGTTTTCTCTGCGTGTGTTAAATAAATTATCTTTTTAACAATCAATAATTAATTCCAACCAACATTGTAGCAGAGATTTGATGAATAAGCTTTTGTGAAAGCGAGCAATTATTTTATTTTAATGGGCGTTTTTACCATTTCTGTCAGATATATATAATAATAGCAAAGTGAAATTTGCTACTGGAGCGAAAACTTTTTTTCTCGGACGACTTTTATATCTATAGAGAAAGAGAAAGAGAGAGAGAGAAAGAGAGATACCAAGGGAGAGGACGAAACTGGACTGGATGATCCAACCGTCATTACTTTTCGAAAGTCTCGTTTTAATAGTTCATGCAGGACGTCATGAGAAGACGTTGAGCAGATTTCTACTTTCTCGTGACGTCAACTGGTAGCGAATTCATATCGCAACAATGTCAATTGTAAAAAATAAAAAAACTTTTCCCCTGGTGTTGAGAAAAATTACCCCTTCTATCAAAATTGGGGGAAAAAAAAGATGTTCTACACCAGAGCCTTGATTAAGCGGTTCTTGATTTAGCGAACCTACAACACTCTAAACTTAAAAGTATCAAACTGATACCAATAGTATCATATTGATAAAAAAATTTGGAATCAATTTGATACTTTTAAGTTTACAGTAAAGATAATAATTTTTCAAAAATTTGGAATCAATTTGATTAGTGTTGCCGCGAGACGAGACGAGACTTTGCATGGTCTCGTCTCGTCTTGCGGCAGCACTGAATTTGATATTTTTGATAGTTTTAAGTTCACAGTAAAGATAATAATTTTTCAAAAATTTGGAATCAATTTGATACTTTTAAGTTTACAGTGAAGATAATAATTTTTCGAAAATTAAAAATTTTCCGCAAATGCAAAAATTACACGGATAAAACAGAAAATTTGTTGGGTATGTGTATATATCTTTAAGCAGGCGCTTGTTTGGCGCCAATGGGCGCAGAAGTGCAGAGAGGACTGTGAGTGTAAGAAGGGGTTGAATTCGCTCGAGTGGGGTGTCAGTGGAGTGAGTTGCAGTTTCGAGACGAAGAAGGAGAAAAAGGTGCTGGAGTTGGTGAAGAAGGATGGGAATGAAGATGAGGAGAAGAGAAGGGAGAAAAGGTGGCAGGCCTACATTTCAAATACACTGCCTCCCTCGCCACCTTTATTTTTTTAGCCTCACATCCCCTCAGCTCTTCTCCCCTTTTTTCCATCCTCTTCTCTTCCACCTTTCCTCTCTCCTTTCTCCTTTTTTTTCTCCTCTTTCAGTTTGCACTCTTTTCACAGTGTCGTTCTACAATTCGTTCGACAGCCCAGCAAACAAACATATATACACTCATTCCCGCATTAATGATTAACCGTAATCTCAACAAAAAAAAGCCACCTTACGTCATCTAATTCGTTTGCCTAAGATTAGATAAAGATTTATTTTATCAAGTCTCTTTAAATTCCTAATTTTTAATTCTTAATTCTCAAGATTTTTGTACAACAAAAATATAATTTTTGATATTCAATATACATAGAAGAAACTGCAGACTAAGTGAAAACACATCTGGTTTTTCTTTTCTAAAATCGTGTTATGCAGAGCGGCTCCAACGGCTGAGAAATGCTGATTGGCTTTGCTTTTGCAACGTCAGCAATAAGAGCTTATACTAGGATGTGCACCGAAAATACTTGGCGCGAATCCAAATACCGTTTTCTTGCAGGATTGCCTAAACCTAAGAGGTCATTCTAGAAAGAATTAGTTTCAATGAAAACTAAACTTGAAAAGAAGATTAAATTTTGTCAAATTCATTATCAACCCTGGAGGATAAAAAAGAAGTGTTCTATTTTTGACATATAACTGATAGTAAATTACTTCACTATGCAAGTGTATAATATTAAGCGACTATACTTTATCAACGAGCATTGCTCTTATCAGGAAACCTTGACGAGACGAAAGAGGTGGAGGAGGAAGAGAAAGGGAACGTGCTGAGGAGGGCCAGGGGGGGACTTTGAACGCGATAAGATACGGTTCGCTGTCGTGCCATTTATGTGTAGCTCAAAATTCAACTCTAATAAATTTTGCCTTATGAAATCTGAATAATCCCTAAATACAATACAATCCACACAAAAATATAATTAAAAAAAGAGAAAAATTAATCCGAAATTCGACACACAACAAAAACGTTTCTGAACGTATAACTTTAAGAATAAAAACAAGACGAAATTAAGGGAATAATTGATAATATTTTCGAAATTCGTGTCAATATTGGATTAAAGAGTTTTGTGTCTGTTGAAAAAAAAATAAACGGGAAGATATGAGGATCATCTTCATGTCGCATGTTCCATTCATCTTTTTCCGTGAGAAAGAAAACGAGTAGTGGAAAAGATCCGAGGTTACTGGTAATTTTGTAACCTCTTCCTCCCTTTGAAAAAAAGGCTCTTTCTCACTCTGTTCATCTCCCTTTAATCACTACCACCACCATGACGATTCGAGCACAACATCCCCTTTAACTGGCGGATTGAATTTTTCCCCCGCCGTGGAGAGAGAGAGAGAGAGAGAGAGAGCTCCTAGAACAGGGTGCGCATGACTCCGACCCCCTCCTCACACTTCGAGCATAGCCACCCTTTCTACCCTTACCATCCACATCCACCTCCAACTCCATCCCTCCCTTTCTCTCTCTCTCTCTCTCAAACATTCTGCTTTAACAGGACAATAGTTTCACCCTCGTTCGCAGGGTTGCCCGTGGCAACTCCCAGTTGCGACGGAAGCTCGTCGACCTCGTTGAAGCAATGGAATTGTCATCGGGGTTGCCAGAGAGAAAAAAAGGCGGGAAAAAAAAGAAAGTAAAAAAGAAAGAAAGAAAAAAAACAAGAAAAAGAGAATGAAAGAAAGTCAGGGGTGGAAAAATGAGGGAGGATGAGAAAAGAGCGAGAGAAAATGAGGGAGTGAGAGAAAGAGAGAGAGAGAGAGAGAGGGAGAAAATGTAAGAGAGAAAGAGGGAAAATCAGCGAGAGAGAGGGAGAGAGAGAGAGAGGATATGGCGGGGTAATGTACGAGCGAACGGCCGGGAATTTCGCCTATCTTCCGCACGGTCTCCGGGTTTAATCCTCCGGGGTTGGTAGCGGTCTCCCGTCGGGAGATCCTACGGGAATCTCGGCTACGAACAGGTGGAGGTTTCGGTACCTTTCCAGCATCCACAGAAAGCATTAAAACTCGATGAATGCATTTAATTAGTCAAATATAATAAATTCACAGCCATAGATTGTTATTATTATCATCGAGATTTGGAAATTACAACTCAAAGATAAAAAAATCGTACACGGAGAAAAATGGATATTTACCGTTAATATCTAGATATTAAAGTTTAATATCATTATCATTTAACATAGGGACAGCTATCTAAATATTAAAGGTTAATATCTAGATGTTAAGCGTTAATATCTAGATGTTAAGCGTTAATATCTAGCATCCAATTTTAATATCTAGATATTAAAATTGAATATTTTAAATATTAAGCGTTAATATATTTTTTAAATATCCAGTTTTCTCCGTGTAAATAAACCGATTAGACAAAAAGAAAAATAATTTTTACTCAGTTTCCATATAATCATAGAATTTCACTTATCTACCAATTAACAAACTTTTCTTAAAATTGTTTTTTAATCTGAAGTTTTCTTAAAATTGTTTTTTCATCTGAAGTTTACCGTGCAGAAATTGCCCCACTTTTCCCTATTTAAAACAGGGCTCTAACAAGGGCCTTGCAAGAAACTAGGAAAACTAGTTAGATCCTTGCTAAAGCCCTATTTCAAGTAGGGCCAAGTGGGACAATTTCTGCATGGGTTTCTTAAAATTGTTTCTTCATCTGAATTTTTATTAAAATTGTTTCTTAATCTGAATTTCCATTAAAATATCATTTCATTAAAATTGTTTTTCAATGAAAATTCAGATTGGAAAATTCAAAATTGCTTTTGTCGAATTTTAATAACGATTCGGATAAGTTAAATATTTTTGTGAATGGAAAGAAAGCTAATTGACATATCAAAATTGGGAATAAAAAGTATTTAACACCATTCACAAAAGTGAATGTGTACTTTATTGTGACAGATCCTTGTATCAACAAATATGACCAAAAGGATTAAGTGGTTCATTTTTCTTCCATCAAGATTTACATCTGAATCTTCGAATACTTTTAAGCACCAAACTTGTTTCACTCTGTTATATAGAGACGAGAAATAGTTTAATCCAATATCATTCATCAGATCATTGAAATGTCAATTCAATATGTTCATTTCATCAAATTTCTGCTGAATGAAAATTCATTGAAATAAAAATAATCCATAGTGAAAAAATATAAACTAACTTTTACTATATTTAAAAACTGACTCGAATTTTAGTGCATTTCTGCATGAATTTTTACTATTACCAAAGTAATTTTTACTAACATTCAAAGTGAATTTTACCAATTTTACTCAAATTTGCTCCGAAAATAGTAAAAATTGATGCAGAAATACGCAGAAATTTCAGAAAGTTTAGATTTTACTTTGTCAATAGTAAAAGTTACTTTATAATTTTTTCCCTGCACGAATAGTCCAAATTCAATAAAAATTCTGCTAAACAATAAAACTGCTAAAATCTCAATATTCCATTAAGGACATGTCAAAGTCGTGGCACTTTTTCCATTGCAGCTCAATGGAAAAATCGCATCGACTTTGACAACCCCCCTTAAATGCAGAAATTCTGCAAAATAAAAATCCCATTGGAAATTGCACAAACTAGAAACTGCATAATGTCCAAATTTTGAATCATTGAAATTCTGATAATTAACAATCTGTGTTTTTGTCTAATCACCATTTTTTAAATTCAAATGAATCGATATCGCAGAGAATATCCCTATAATAACTGCTAAAAATTTGTCCAAAAGAACCTTCAAAATACACACACTAAACAAAAAAATTCGAATCATTTCCAATCAAATTTAAAAACTTTTAATCAGAGATAAAATTTACTAAAAGGAAGAAAATATGCATCAGAATAGCTTGCAGACAGGGAGAGAGTCAGATCGAATGATCAGCCATAAGCTGAGTCAGCGACGATAGTGCCGCCGCCGGTTACCACAACCTTCACCACCTTCATGGTTTTCTCGACCTTTTCACGATATTTTGCTCCTGTCGACAAATGAGGAGAAAACGAGAAGAACGAAAAACAAAAAAAAAAGTGACGCAAAAATCATAATATATCTAATTGAGAAAAAACTATTGCGTCTCATAGATATATTCTGAAAGAAAAATATATAGAGAATTACGTCTCTTTTATACATTATTATTGCTGATTCCCTGTCCCTGCTCCGGTTATCCTCTCTCTAGGATGCTGCGCGGATTATACGAGAGGCATTTCAGATGAGAAAAGGGAATAGGTTAGATTCTTCGTGGCGCCTGACAGACCCGCGACCCACGCTCCTTTACAAGATCAAACGCAATGCACACGTACTATCACACTTTTTTTTCTGCTGGTAAACAACGAGGTTATGGGTTAACTTCTCCTTCATTTGACTCCTGACATGAGTTTACGGAATAATATATATATATATTCTCGAGATTCTGAATATAATATTCTTTGGGATATATTAAATATTTATATTAAATATATTTATCCCTTTTTTCCTATCGGGGCTTTACTTATTTAATTACTCATTGCCTAACAGTATAAAGGCAACTAAAAAAATTATGAACTAATTTTTACTATATAAAAAGTGAAACCTAAACTGTCTGAAATTTGTGCGCATTTCTTTGAAGATATTAAATTTTCTGAAATAAATTTTACTATTTTCAAAGTAAATTTTGGTCAAATTAGTCAAATTCATTTCGGACGTATAGTAAAATTTACTCTCGATATAATTTATCTTATAAATAATAAAATATAATAAATATTTTAAAATATATTATTTAATAAATATTTTTAAATATTTAATAATATTATAAACAATATAAATTATTATTTATAATAATAATAATAATAATAATAATAATATTTATAATAATAATAATAATAATAATAATAATATTAATAATAATAATAATAATAATAATAATAATAATAATAATAATAATAATAATAATATTAATAATAATAATAATTTAAAAAACTGACAAAAATGCGCACAAATTTTAGCCATTTTTTTTAGATTTTACTTTGTAAAT
>JUFY01031167.1:0-11580 GCA_001855655.1 Leptopilina clavipes | reverse complement strand
TTTATTTGATTCAAATACAGAAATTATTGATTCAATCACAGTTTATTTGATTTAAATAAATATTATTTGGTTCAAGTAAATATTTAGTTGATAATAGACAAGTAATCGGTTATTTGAATCAAAAAAATATTTTTTTCAGTGTACCAAGTAACTACACAAAGTATAATCGTTTTCTCCCCCCTAGATTTTTCAAAAATCTCAATTTTCCCCCCCAAAAACTATCCGCAAAAATTACCTAAAAATCTCAACATTATTTAACCAAAAAAAAATTTGAAATTAAAACGTATCCCTTTTTCCGTTTCATTTAAATTATACTATATCTTATTAATGGGACCCAAAAAAGAAAAAATTTAATCCCCCCTCCCAAAAAAAAAAATAAAAATAAAAAAAACGCCAATTGAGCTCATAAAGAGAAATGTGTTCCAACATTTAAGTAGTCGTTTCATTTCTGAAGCTAATTAATTTTTTGGAAGAGATCACGTTCTTTAAAATTGCCAGGGATTTAAATCTGCTGACCGTCTGCGGTAATCGGCCCAAAGAATATTATACGAAATGACAGGCAATGCAAAGCGAATTTTTGATAAAGCATCAAAAGAAAGGAAGACAAGCATCAAACTCGCCTTCTTAAAATATGCAACGAATACTCAAAAGCGAAACTAAAATTCTGAATTAATACAAACTTGTTTGATTATTATTATTATTATTATTATTATTATTGTTATTATTATTATTGTTATTGTTATTATTATTAGGGAAAACTAAAATTATTATTTTTTTATTATTATTATTATTATTATTATTATTGTTATTATTGTTATTACTATTATTATTATTATTATTATTGTTATTATAATAACACAAAAATGAAAAAAAATTTCTACTTTTCTGTAATTAAAATATTTTAAATTCATCTTACACAAATTTTAACAGCATGTTGAAAGATAATTTTCGTCCTGCTCATTATTATTATATATCCGGATTGTCGGTGTATTTTATTGCCTCTGTATTATCTCCAAACATTATAATCTTTTTTTTCGCGCAGTTTAACTGTATATATATATATAATACAAAACCGGGTCCACCAATTACTTTGGTGACACGACATTAATAGTCAATTAGTTCTTTGGATATGTAACTATTACTTTGTGTGTGACGAGAGAGACTAGCAATCGAAGAGAGAGAGAGAGAGAGAGAGAGAGAGAGAGAGAGAAAAGTTGCACGAGTCGTGAGAGGCTTTCGTTATCAGGACTATAGTATCTTTTTGAGGAGCATGACTAATTACGAACCAGATTTGGAGGGAATTAACCTTTCATCGCTTGGCGACGCGACGCGCTTCTCCATTTAACCGGTTTTTCAGACGGAATGAAATTTTTCGACATTTTATATAGTACGCAACCAGATGGCTTCTTTGCGAAAATAAACCTGTTTCATCTCACGTAAAACTCGCGCTCTAATGTCAATAATTAAGTTATTTTTTTTACACCCCTTAATTTGATGATATTCAATGAAATAAAAATTAACGCGAATTCCTCCGCAATATATAACATTCCGAAAATATTTTCTTTTCTTGATTTTCAATTTAGGGACAAATTTTTCCATTGCGATAATCGTGAGTAATAAATAAAAAAAAAGTTTCAGTCGCTTTTGCAAAAAAATTTACACTGGGAAAAAAATTTATTTGATTCAAATAATCGATTACTTATTGTCTATTATCAAACAAATATTTACTTGAACCAAATAATTTTCATTTCATTCAAATAAGTTGTAAGTGAAATAATAATTTCTGTTGTATTTGAGTCAAATACCGTTTAATTGACACAAATAAAATTTATTTGAAAAAAGTAAATATTTAATTGATAAAAGTAAATATTTATTCGACAATAGTAAATATTTATTCGACAATAGTAAATATTTATTCGACAATAGTAAATATTTATTTGATAATACTCAAGTAATCCATTATTTGAATCAAATAAATTTTTTTTCAGTGTTTAATCTTACAAAAAAAAGAAAATTGATAATTTTTATTTACCTTTTTGATATGGTGTAATTCTGATGATCCGTGAATTTTTTTTAGGGAAGTCTCTTGAATTAAGCTTTCGTTTTTCGAAACGTTTCTCCTTTTCGAGTCGAACTTATATAAACTCTGCAACAGAAATAAATGATTCATCAAAATTATTATTAATAATATTATTAATTTATATTACACTATTATGTTATTATTTTTATTATTAATTAATATTATATTATTATATTATTATATTATTACATAAATTATTAATTAATATCATTGTAAACTTAAAAGTGTCAAATTGATACCAAAAGTATCAAATTGATCCAAAAATTTGGAATCAATTTTATACTTTTGGAATCAATTTGATACTTTTGGTATCAATTTGATACTTTTGGTATCAATTTGATACTGTTAGGTTTACAGTGATTATTTATTGCCATGAACCCAAGATTTAAAATTTTTGTCCCTTATTTTAATTCTCTTTTATTACAGAAAAGTTAAAATTTTCCTTTTCATATTCAATATATATTCACCTGTGATTATTTAAATATAAATTGATTATGCAATTTCACGATTGACTGGGCGTACTTATTTCTCTCTCTCAAAAAAAAGATTTTTTTTTTCACCAAGCCAATATATAAACAACCAAGACAAAGTAGAAAGTACACGGTTAATTCTTGCAAGTCATGGTATTTGAAATTTGTCAGCATTATCTTCAAGATGCATCGAATGCAATTTGCATCAAAGATATTTCTGTAAAATAATTTTCATATTATGCAAGAGAAAATAAGTGAAAAAAATGTTATTTTTTTTAGGGGATAAATTGTTGATATCATCTTTTCGGCATACACCGGAATTGAGTATTAAGAAAAAAATTTTTTTTAAGAAAAAAAATTTTTTTTTATATATAGTATTAAATCCGCAAGTCCTTGAAGAATGCAATTAACGCGCTTCCCTTGAAGCGAAAAGGGATTATATACAAGTGAGTGGTTTTCTTGAACGATTGAACATTCTTTTATACTCTTGCGTGGAAATCTTATAAGATTTGCGTCTTTATTTTAAGCCTTCACGCATATAGTCTACACCCCGATCAAGTAACGATCATGAGAAGAGAGAGAGAGAGAAATAAACTTCGAATACAGCTTAAGTGGAATATTTTTTCTTTTTTCTTATTAGTTATATTATAACACCTTCTCACTTTCCAGGCGCGTTGAATTTAATAAATTCATCAGAGTTTTAGTTCTTTTTTTTACAGTTTCAGTTTTAAAATATGAATTGTTGAAAATTTTAATCTTCCTTGCGGAGGAGAAAACGAATTCTTCTTCTTCTTCCTCCTCTTGTTTTCATTTTCTCTAAATCCCTTTTTCTGATTTTGTGCATGATGAGTTTATTGCACTTCCCCTGGCAATTTAACTACACAGGAAGTTTACTCCAACAACATGGCAAAGTCAGACCGAACAATAGTTGCTTTCCGTGGTAATCAGAGCGTTCTATTGCTTCTCTTATTCTGAAACTAGTACTAGAAGTGAAAAATACAAAACAATCTGAGATTGAAAAACCGATTGTAAATGAAAAGGGTCAATTGGAATGAATTCCTGGTTTTAACTGTAATAGACAATTCAAAAGCTTATTTTAGAATTGCGGAAAGAACATTTAAAGGTGCCATGCCTTTCCTTCAAAAAATTGTAGCTTGTTGTTAATTTTTGGATAAGTGAAAATACAGAAAGGATCATTAGATCCAAATTCAATAAAAACTTTTTTGATCTTACCTGATTAAAAAGAAACTATTGAGGTAAAACTATCAGTAACCCAAAATTTTAAGGAGCTAAGGCACCTTCTGTCGCGGATAACTACTCTCTAAATCTGAATTAGTGAAAAGTCTTCCACCAATTCAAATTAGTAGAAATTTCCACTAATTTTTAGTAATTTTCTACTAAAACTTTAGTAAAAAAAATTAGAACTACTAAATGAAATAGTAAAATTCTACTAAAAATTAGTGGAAATTTCTACTAATTTGAATTAGTGGAAGACTTTTCACTAATTCAGATTTAGAGAGTATGCAACACGACTAGGGAAAAATACTTGAACGTGTTTATTCCTGAAAAGTTTTGAAAGAAAGAGTTCTTTTTTCGTTTTAGCAACTTTATTCGATGGCATCTAGTGTTACGACCAGAGAACGTCCAATTCGGGTTTTTTTTTCAATATATATGTTGAGAGAGAAAAAAAGAATCCGTTTTGTCAAACATTTTCGATTCTTGCCTTTCTCTCTTCTCGTGTCCTCTTGCACCTCTCGAAAACTCTGCGCACGTGTGCGTGCTTTTCTCAAAGTTGAACTAAACTTTAACAAAACTTTCGTAAAATCTAGCACACAGGAAACAAGCTTTCGAATTAGTTTTGCAAGTCACGGATGTTGCGCTTCTTCTGTACCACCCCCTTCTCTTTTCTCTACGATAAGAACATTTGAGAATTTTCGCACTTTTAAAGTATTGGCTGACACACTTTGCAACTACGCCTTATAACTTTGACTGAAAGAACGCTGTAAGAAATAAAGTTACTTATACTGTGATATTTTAGAAAAAGCCTTTTTGTAAAGGACATTGCGATGTATTATCTTGAATTTTAGATATGACTTCTTCTAAAAGAAGTTTAGTGGACAAAAGAAGTTTAGTAGACAAAAGAAGTTTAGTAAATTTAATATTTAATGAATCCTTGTAACTGTTGAATATTGAATCATCAATCAATTTGGAAAAATCGTCTCCACTTGAGAGAGAGGAGAAATTTACGAGGAATTGAAAATTTGCCTATATAGGTATATAAGTAGATACTTAAGTGGGACGTGGATTCATTTTTGCTGTAAGAGTCGCTAATGATTCACTAACGAGGCTTGTGCTTGCCCTGTTTCTTTTCAAAAGAAAAGGAAGAGACTCGTTATGAGAATAAGGGAACAATTCTTCCAAGATCCCTCATGACTTTAATACACTGGCAAAATAATGTTCTTCAAGTTTTCCATGCAAATGGAAAATAATTCCAAAGCTCGAAATAAGAAATCGATTGTTGTAATTTTCGTGAACAAATGACATGTATTCTAATGATTAGAAGGATTTTCCAGCAAATAGGCTTTATTGGCTTGGCTGAAACACACAGGCACTAATTTACAGGAGCTTGCGCCAAGAGAATTATTTAGTCTAGTTTGAGCCTAGTTTTCCAGGTGGTATGAGTTCTCGGCTTTCCTCGTATTTCAGAACGTGCGGATACTTGACGTATTCCACGGTTAGAAACCGGTTTTCTCTGACACGCAATTAAACACGACGTGTGTCATGTTCAAAGTCACTCGAGCTTGTATGCATTTACAATATACATAATTATAAATGTCCTCTGCATGCCAGTTTCTTTCTATTAATCTTGTTCTAGAGTTTTGCGCCATTGCTATCGAAAATTGAAAACAAATTCAAAACATTTAATTCTATAAAGAATTAGAGTAAAATTATGCAGATTCCGAGACTGGGTCTTAAAATTCGTTTCGCTTATGCAAACATGTGAAATTCTACATAATGTGAATCGTTCGGTATTGTGTGGGAGTTGGAGGATTTTTGTAGTGCACATGATAGGTGCAAACGGCACTCAAAAAAAAGGGACGAATTCAAGGGAGGCGCGTATAATGTGATCTTCATGCAATTGGGTATATAGGGACGTTTGGGTGGATTTGAGTGGAATTTGAATAAAAATACAGTCACATACCCCTCACGGTGAATCCTCGAGCGAAAATAAAACTTGAGACCTCCGGATAGTATTGTGACGCTGAAGAATAGCTAGATTTTCCAATACATGCTACTAGATTCCGGATCACGTCCTTTCCACCCACTTGACTATTCCGGCATCCACCTTCTGACACTTTGCCCTCTGCCTCCATCCGCACCCAAACCACCTGTCCTTGATCTTTTATGTATTTTTCAATCGTACCATCTGTAAGACAACATTCATTAAAATAATCGTTTCATTTCAGGATGAAATGAACTAAAGAAGTAAAGTGAGAAATGTTTATTAGCTCCTGCAAGGTACTCGAGGAAATGAAATACAAATGGAAGTTGTCGGACGTGTCGGCAACGATCTAAGGACTTTTTTTCGAGGGATAAAGACGTTTTATCGACTACGTGGTGTTGTAGGGTAGGCGTTTCACGTAAGACGAATCTCTCGAGTGATAAGGACCAAGATGCTGCAGTGACTTGACCGAAGGTTTTAATCTTTATCACCTTGCTCCCTTTTCATCGTCGTTCTATTTCGCTTCCAGTTACCTTCCTCTGAAATTCCTTAATGAAGTCGTTAGAACCATATAGATCTCAGCTTCTCAAGACTGTAATAAGCTCAGCTAAATCTTCTTAGGGTGAAATTTACTTTTCGTGATTGACACCAAAGAGCTCCATTATCCTTCACTCATTTTCTTATAAAGTTAGCAAATTCAATTTATTCGCTGCAAGAGGTTCGTCTTAATTGTCAGTTAATTCTTGAACAAGTCTCTTCCACCTGGAAACATATTAAACATTTCATTGCATTAATCATTTCAATTGCAATTATTATTACAATTTTAATTAAAATTATTACAATTTGTAAATACAAATTGTATTCTTAAATAAACGCAAGTCAATCTACATTGAGAGCTTTTCTTCTCTTAGTTATTTTTTTACTTTTCCCTACAAAATGCTTTGTCAAGTCATCAATACTATTCTCTTATTCAGCTCTAAAGGAATACCTTTACATAAATTTCGCATCTCGACTCGGCAACCAATAAACGTGGCTCTATCTCGAGATTCAAAGACATTCCGTTGAAATATTTCTCGAATAGGAAGGTAGTGAGTGATTTAAACATAGTAGCTTCCTTGTACATCAGAAAATTTCATTATCGATACAGCTATAACTAACGAACAACATCGATCAAATGGTACAACTTTCAAGAATCTTTCCTTTACCGAGGAATAGACAAATTTACTATATTAAAACTTAAATTCATGTTGCAAATTTGCACAACCACTTTGGCAAACATAATTTATTTCTATCCTAAAAGGAATACTTGTCATTTTTATTGCACTTGACAATTTATTTTTGACGTAACTGACAAACTTTTTCATTTTATCCGATTTTGTTCTAAAACTCGGGGGTATCTCGTTTGCGAGGTAGTCCATTATACCTGTCACGGACGGCTGATCACGTCAAAATCTTTCACATTGAAAACTCTCGATAGTCTTCGTAGTAATAGCTTTGCATCCCCCTCATCGTTCAAATTTCCTCTTCTTCCGTTTTGGAAAAAAACAAGTTTGTTAGCCCTCATCAAAGGCACACAAGCTAGAGGCCATGTGCAATAAAAATTTCGATTTTTAGGGAAATTGTCCTTTTTTTTATTCTTTTTCATATGCAGAGAGGTCGACCCTAGTCGCCCAAGGGACCATGATAGAATACGATATTATTCCTACAAATGCAAAAAGGTTGCGGTCAATTTTTATTGGCCAATAATCGACAGCGGTCACGCTCATGGTCAGAGAGCATTTAAAAAGCAATTTATTGATGATCGGGATTTTTTCGAAAAAAAAAAAATATGTTTCATTACAGTATATCGATTGTTCGTTTTTGTTGCGCTCAAAGAAATTTTCCATCCTTCGACATCTATTAAACGATTTTTATCTAAAAGCGAAATGAAAAATTGGAAAAAATTCCGAATCAAAGGAATTTTTCAAGTTTATCTTAAAACAAAGTGTTTCATTTTTTCGACTAAATTGGTTATTGAAATTTAATTCGCTGGTTATGAGCATCATTGAAAGTAAAAAGTCCTGAAAATAGGAATGTTTTTCGAATAATGAGCTATTTTAAAGGAGATAAGCGCTCCCTAGGAACGTTCCATTATCGCTCGACGCAAAGAAGCAAGCCACCGGCTTTGTAATGTAAAACCGATTCTCTCTCTCTCTCTCTCGCTGATAAATTTTCTTTTCTTCACGAAAGACAGTGCGCCGGTGCGTGAGAAAAAACGACAGAGCTGTAGGTAAAATGTGCAAAAAAAAAAATAAAACGTAAAAGAAAGCAGATTCCAAAGTAGATCAAAGGGATGGGGAAGACAATTATGGAGGCAATTCTATCAATGTGATGGAATATGGATCGACCTAGAAACGCGAATCTCGCTTCAACAACATCTAACCCCCACCCCCCTCTCTTCTCTCCTCACCATTCTTTCATATAATCGTCAATCTCGTAATAAAAACGTATATTGAAAATTCTTGAATAAAGTGAAATACCTCGTTTTCGGATTTTTTATTATTAATTAAAAAGAATAAAATGTAACGCACTTTTTACATTATTTAATATATAAACGAATAAAATTTTACTCTATCTCGACTGAAAAGCTTCATCTATTATTGAATCATGTTTTACCGGGTGGATGAATTGTTATTTAATATCAAGATTAAAATTTTTAATTTAGAATAGCGAGTCATATTTATTTAAAAATTTATTAAACGATAGTTTAAAAAGGGCAGTTTCATTTTAGTTTTTTTTCATTTTATTTAATAATTACAACTAGGATTCATATGGTAGGTTTTGTCAGTCAGAAATTGTTTTCCACTTGGCCATTTTTCAGTTCAGCGAGTAGATAAAAAAAATTTTTTTTTTTCAATTAATCTTGATGTAAAACTCTAGCGATATTAAAATTTTTATATTTTCATAAAAACATTCTACAGCCAAAATTCATTATGTTTTAGAAACAATCTTCTAATTGGTCGTTTGTAGAATTATTTCTAAATTTTTGAAAACAAATATTCGCAAATGTTTTTCTCTTCTTGGTCGTTTGTAGAATTATTTCTAAATTTTTGAAAACAAATATTCGCGAATGTTTTTCTCTTCTGCGAGAGAAATGTGCTTTAATTGTTCGGAAAGTCAAGGAAAAGGGAATAACTTGGGTGAAATTGGAGTTGAAAAAAAAAGAAAAGAAAACATTATGGGAGTATAGACCGAAAAGGTAATCTGGAGGTTTGTGAATTGTGAAGATATAAGCAACTCGGCCGAGTGCAATTTGTCTTGTTGTTACCTACACTCGCTTGTATCCCCTGGGAATACAGTGATGAACGATCTAACAGTCGCGTTTCGTTCTGACTCTAAATTAACCGAAAACTATCAACACCTTGACAACCTTTTTACTAATAAATGATTTCCTCCGCAACCACTTTTTTCCATCTTGGAGAAAATTGCCTTTCTGTTAACTATCATGACTTTGGGTTAACAAATTAAAAAGGTAGAAAATTTAAAAATTAAAAATAGAAAAATAATAATAATAAAAATAAAATAATAAATAATAATAATAGTAATGTTAAAAATTATTATTATTATTAAATTATTATTATCGTTGAATTTGTTATTACTTTATTACTGTATTACTTTTCTTCTTTGATTTCCTTGGGATCTGTGAAATAATTCATTCATGTGGAAAAAATTGAGAACTTTATTTAATTTGGGATCGATGCCATTCGGTCTTACAATTAAATGCCGTCCGAGGGAACATAGTTTCATGAACTGTGGACCGGAAAAGCTCCCTGGAAATTTCCGGCAGCGATCCTTTTCGATATCGCCGCTAGTAATACAGTTCCAGATTAAATTGGTAGTTTCCTCTTGGTGAAAACGAATCCAATAGGTCCATATAATGTCCATCCTCTTTGATTTTCTTGTCAATGGATTCGTTTAAATATAAATTTCTGCGATATTTCGCGTAAATTTTCCAATTAAGCATGTAAGCGTGGAATTGTTTCAATTTTCGTCAATTAGATTTTTTCCTGTTTACAAATTAAATGAGAGACGCGAAATAACATATATTTACAAAATCGATTATGAAACATTTCAAGAATTTTTTTCCCATTAAAAGAAACTAACCCTAGCACACACACATACACAAAAAAAGAAAAATAGAAACAGAGACTAAAAGTCTAGACACTGAAGGATAAAACACGTCCTGTTCTTCCGACCTTTCTTTGAAAAATCAGACCACCAGAGTTTCTCTTGATACGTTTTCCGCGTCGTTCGTTTCGTTTGATGAAAGTATTCTCAGAGATTCCACTATTCAAAGGTAAAAGTAAATATTTCACGCTGGTAAAAAAATACCATTTTATATTGAATTGAAATTTTCGAATGTTGGATAAAAAATTCTTTTTTCTTTCTTGATAAAACGATTCCAGTTATTAAATTAGTTTTTTATCAATCTTTGTGTCAGATTTTTTATGACAATGTGTAAAATCGTAATCGTGGAAATTTTCGAAACAATTTGATTTTAAAATATTTTCTTCTAAGGAAGCGAGAGGAAAGAGGCTGAGAAAATCGTATCGCATTTTCCTCAAAGTATGGAGGCAATCAGGGACTTGGAAAAACTTTAATTGGTTGGGTCTTGGCTAACCCGACGGCGCTTCAACTCGAATTGCCAATTTACCTTCTCTGAGCGCTTAATGATTTTTATCCGACGTGGTTTGTTTCTTAAGGGCAAAAGGTATTATTCTTATTGTGAAACTTGTCTCACATATAGAAAAAAACGGGAAACCGAATTTGTATTTCGAAACAAGTACTTGAAAGAAAAATTTTCAATCTTTCTCATCTCTTCTATTTTCTATTTTAAAAGTTAAAGACTTAAAGTTTTAATTATTGAAAAATAGGTGTCTACTCTCTAAATCTGAATTAGTAAAAATTTTAACTAATTTGAATTAGTGACTCACTTTTTACTAATATAAAAATTTACTAAAAATTTACTAATAAATTAGTAGAAAATTTTTTTTTTACTATTTATTAGTAAAATTTAACTAATTCGAAAGCAAAAAGTGAGTCACTGATTCAAATTAGTTAAAATTTTTACTAATTCAAATTTAGAGAGTAATAATCATTTAGAATTCGCAATTGAAAAATATTTCCTCTGCTGTAGAAATAGTCGATTTTGCAATTATTGGACGATTATAATTAGGAAATCTGTTTTCGTGAATGAAAACAGAATTTCAGTGTTCGTATTTACAGTTGATGTGAATTGTATTATTTCGTTGAGTCCTGGTGGACTTTCTGTGAGATCCTCTCAACTAGCCTCTAAGTGTTATCCCATGTCCATAGAAAATCAGATTCTGTGCCACAAATGCTTCGACAACTTTGCTTCTGATACATTTACACATTGATTTCAAGAGAAGGACGACCCAATTTCATTTATTTCGAAAAACTCTAGATCAACCTCGATGGTACTTTATTTAATGAAAATTTTCAATTAAAAAGGAACTCTCTAAATTTTTACTAATTCAAATTTAGAGAGAAAATTAAATAAATATTTTCGATTAAATTTTTTCTAAGCGAACAAAATTCTCTTCGAGTTTATAAACCATGTTTTGAATTTCAATTCACAGAGTCAATTTCTGAATTAATTCATGGAAGAATTTGACGGTGCTTTTTGAAAAAGCTTACACCAAATTTGCATTTGCTCTTCAATCAATGCCAGTGGCAACATATATAAAGGGGTTTTCAGTGACTGAAAGTAAAATTCGTAAAACAGTTCGTTTAATTGCATTATGATG
>JUFY01031150.1:0-21529 GCA_001855655.1 Leptopilina clavipes | reverse complement strand
ATAATTTTCAATTTAGGTATTCTTAAAGGTAGTAACGAAAATAATTACTAGTGCGAAAATGTCTTACATTTGAAAGAACTATAGGAAAAATAAATATAGTTTCAACCTCAGAATCAAAATTTGCCAACTCAATTTTTCTGGAAGCTGAATATGACAATTTAAATGAAATGAGCCTTATACATTATTATTATAGAAACTTCTATTAAATGAGAAATTTCGTCTAGTGACCACTTTTTCCCCACTTTAGTAGTCAATTTACTAAAAATACATTGTGAGTTTAACAAAAACTGTTATACAAAGTTTTTCTGTGTACATTTCCGCGCAATCACTATATTTGTCTCATCTTTTGTAATACTTCAGGAAGTGTGTTAAATCGCGCTGGAATTGGGATTATAAACAAAGATCTTAGTTTAACTTGTTTTACTATAATAATGTCACTAAGGTTTGCAGAATGTAGAAAAGAATGTCGTTACGACATTTGAATACGATGGCATACCTGTAAATTAGCGAAGAAATTCGCAAGATCAACATATCGGAGGACACGTCGATTACGTAAGACAGCATAATAAGTTTATAGCACCGTCAGAGCAAGCAAAAACAAAAGCTCTGGTTATACTTCACAGACAGTATATACATAAATAATATGTAACTTTAAAAAATATATATTTAGATTCGTCCTGTCGAAAAAAAAAAATTTTTAAATTTTGCTAGTCATTTAAAAAGAAATTAAGGAAACCGTTTCGAGATATTATTATGTTTTACCAGATTAAGAACAATTTGTTAAGATAAACCTACAATATGGAAAAACTCAAATAAATTTATGAAAATTTATTAAATTTCACTTACATTTGATGTTTTTGAACATAATAATATCAATTAAAAATTTTTAAACAATTCATAAATAAATAAAATTTTTTTAAATAAAAAAGTTTTTGAAAAATAAAAATTTTTTTTTTAATTGAAAATCAAATGAAAAACGAGATATGTGAAAAAAATGAAAATTTTACTCTAAATTACCATTAGACTCGCATTTCGGACATTTGTTAAAACTTAACAGAATTTTCACTGTTTAGTTTTTCTTCACCGTTTTGCTAGCGGTTCCAATGATCTTATCAGTGAAACATTGCGTTTCTTATTTTTGGCTTGATAACCATTCCAAACATTAAACAATCATAAAAATGTCATTTGAGTGTAAATAAGCGAAAAAGAAAGGTTGGTCAACCTGCAAGACTTAAAGTGAGACAACCTGCAATTTTGAACTTTATTTTTAAATCGATGAAAAAATATTAATTTATGATATTTTAAAATTTCCTTTCGGATTATCAAAATTGATTAAAAAAGCAACTCAGACAAAATTTTTAACTTAAATCATCTATAAAAATCTTCAATTTGTTAGCACCTGAAAAAGTCACAATTTTAATTTTTCAATTTTTCCACGTGTAAATTTCAGAATTTGTTTAACAAAAACATTTTTATTACTTCTTTTTGCTCCAAAAGAGCATAAAAAGTAATAACTAATCATTTGACAACAATATCAGTCGCGTTTTTCATTATGGCACTTCTAGAATAAAAAATAACGCAACTTGGTCAACCTGCAAGCCTCTCCCCTACTAAGCCTACTACTACTACTACTACTACTAAGCCTACCCCTACTAAGCCCAAGCCAGAGGCGTTACCTCCCGATGTTGGACACGTAGTGTACCAGTATTATAGTCAGTACTGGTTCTTATTTTTCCGTACTGAACCAGTAATACACCTATTGTCGATTTCTGCCTGAGAAGGTTTAATTTTGAAAAAAAGGGGTGGAAAATTAATTTTTGGGTTTTTCTGTTAGCATTAAAAAATGCTTTAAAATGCTCTACATTAAAATTAAAGACGATTAAGATTGGTCAAAGTTATAAGGTCTTAAATATACCAGTGTCACTTAAAATGAACAAACTTGCACCCCCCCTAGTTTTTACAATTTTCTTTTAGTGAGTTAATATTTTAGGGATTTGTTACTTTCATACAGGATAACAATTTACCAAAGTATTAAAGGGGCAACCCTAGTTGTAGCGCGTAAAAAATGACCATTTTCATGAATTTTTTTAAAGAAAACCACTAAAATTTTTAAATAAAACAATTTATTGTCTAAAAGTACACATCTAAAACTAAAAATTCCGATAAAATTTTTTAAAAAATATTAATAAATAGCTGTGTAATGGGCAATCTTGCAAAGGTCTGCGTAAAAAACATGTTTTGCGGTGACCATTATTACATGGAGCTGCTTCATCTGAAACACAAAATTCAAATGAATTTAGTTAAAGTAGAAGATAATCTGGCATTCTGAGACCCTAAACTTACAAAAAATGTAAAAAAAATCGATTTTTTTTAAATTACAACTAGGGTTGACCCCTTAAACTGATCAACCTCCTTCTCCAGGTGTTCGTAATTTAGCTCCTCCTGCATGGACCCTTAAAACAGTGGCAGAAGAATCGGGAAGCTATCCAGTTTTACTGTTACTCTCGCCCGGAGCAGATCCGGGTCTGGAATTGAAAACCCTTGCTGCAAGACATACTTCCGAATCTGGGGGATTTATTGAGGTTTCATTAGGCCAGGGTCAAGTGAATCAAGCCGAAGCTGCACTCCAAGAAGCCTGCAGGTAATGAATATTTACTGTATCCCTTTTTACAACTTGTCCTTCGAATTCAGGTTAATTGGAAAATCCACTTTAGGAGCGGTAGTTGGATTCTATTGAGCAATCTTCAATTAGCGCTAAATTGGCTCCCGCGTCTGGAAGGATTTCTCCGTTCTCCAATGTGCACCAGTGATAAAAATCCAAGTACGCGAATTTGGCTAACAACTGAGGAATGTTCCGGTTTCTATTCAGGTTTAGCTGGACTTTGTCTTAAGTTAGCCTACGAACCACCGGAAGGTGTCAAGAGAAACGTGAAGAAATCCCTGCAACAACTTCAGCAACGGCAAACTGAACTTGGTGATAGTAAAAAAATGGTTCTACTGTCCTGGTTGCATGCAATTTTACAAGAACGAAGAAGATTCGTGCCTCAGGGTTGGATCAAGGAGTACGATTGGAGTGAAGCTGATCTAGAAGCCGCTTGTCAATTGGTAGTGAAAGGAAAAAACTCCAAGGAATATGATGATTGGGAGGAGGGAAGAGGACTTTTGGATGTAGCGGTCTATGGTGGACGTCTTCAGGACGATTATGACATGAGAGCATTGCGATCAATTTTACGAAACATCTGGAGTAGGAAAGTTTACCAAGGTCAACAGAAATTGGGCAACATTCTCAATGTTCAGGAAGCAACTTTAGGAGATCCCGTAAGAGCAATGGATCGACTCAATGATGTTGAATCGCCTCAGGATTACTTTGGATTACCCGCTAATGCTCATAGAACATGGGAGAAGTCGGCTTCCAAAAGAACGTTGGCTCTATTAAAAGGTAAATTTACCCCAAATATTCCTTTTTTAATGACGATATTCTAATTTTGCCCTTTTGTATTTAATTCCTACTTAATGATAATTTTATACCGTCGTTTAGATATTGCGGTGAGAGTTTCAAGTAAAGAGGACAAGAAACATCGAAAAATGGAAACAAAGACAGAGAGAGATTTGAAGAATCTGATCAATCAGTGTCTTACCGATGTTAAACCAATCGAGCAAACAGATCAAAATCCTCTAAATGGATTCTTTAAGGACGAGAGGAATATGGCAATGAATTTGCTAAGGATCATTCAATCCGACATTGAATTGCTACATCTTGAAGGATCCAAGGTAACTTTATTCTTTTGCAAAAATAGTACATACACCTAAAGATTCATTAAATTATCGAATTCAGGTTCTAAAACGCTGGAGCAATGAATGGCCAACTGGACCATCCGAAGTAATTCCATTTGTTAATGGACTCATAAGCAGATATCAGGCACTGAGTTCTCTAAACTCAGGACTTCCAAAAAGAGTGAATTTATTTTGGTTCACTAGGCCTCGAGCATTTTTGGCGGCATTGAAACAATTTACAGCCAGAGAATGTGGACAATCGCTGGAAAATCTTCGACTACGTGCCAATTGGTCGGAAAGTTCATCAGCAGAAAATTGGAAAAGTTCGATTATTATTGATGGACTTCTTCTAACAGGTTTTGTGATTTTGTAATCTTTGAATATCTCGATATAATTCTATCTTATTTTCTCTACATTTTGGATTTCAGGTGCAACAATAAAAAAAGGTTACTTAAAGGAAGTCGCAATGGATGACGCACCAGTGATAGCAGCACCGGAATGTCAAATTGCGTATCTACCCGATGAGAACAATACAAATTTAGATGAAGATTCCGAAATCTCCGCAGAACTAAAATTGGAGACGGATGAAATTTTGGATATTCCAGTTTACATTGATTCGCAAAGAAATGTTTTAATTTGTTCGTTACCAGTCGGTTGTCCTAGAGACGAGAGGGATGTTTGGCTTCGTCGAGGAATTGCTTTTCACTTAACATCCTTTTAAAAATTCAATATGTTTACTTAAAATAATGTAAAACTTGTGAAGTTTTGTTTGATTTTGAAAATAAATATTTTGCAAGAAAATAAATAATGGTAAAAATGTAAATCGATAATTTTAAATTATTGTTTATTTAATCAGCTAATAATTGAATACCAGAATATTTTTTCAGTTGTCTGGCAGAAATCCAGAGTCATCGAGGGAAATGCTTCATGGGAAGTAGCAGACGACGCTTGAGCTGAGAACAGCGCTCCTTGTGGCAACATTGTGACCTACACAGATCGTTAGAACATCTGATCATTCTTGTTTGTGGTGTTGTGACGACAACTATAAGATGTTATTTTAAAATAACCTGGCGTTGGTCATTAAATGACCTTAAATTAATTAGAAATAAAACATTTCTTTGAACAAATTGAAAACAACAATTTTGCTATCGTAAAGTGCTTTATTTTTCGTAAAATTTCATAAACTTTAGAGACAAATTTCGTTAATCGAGGAAAATATAGCGGTTCAATATTGTATAGTAACTATAACGAGTACCATAAATAGATATAATACGAAGTACGTTGAGATTCCATTGGAAAGTACCGAGACGATTTGTCATCCAGCGCAAAAATCTCGCCTAGTCGACAAACATTTCAATGATAAATGATTGAATAATAATGAGATAATGATTTTTCTACAAGCTAAACGAAATTCGTAATAACGAATAATTATATATTTTTGTTTTATTGTTCTAATGACGAAAAATGGCAACGATAGTAACATTAATAACAATAATTCTTTTTTTTTATATATAGTTCTAAGAATGAATCGATTTTAATAATATTCTAATTAAAAATTTTTTCTTTTCATATTTCATTAGCGTGTATTCTGTACAATAAATATATCGATGAACGGATCTTTTGTATATCACGAATGTGCAATAGAAATAATTGATTTCACGTCGCGTTTGACAATATATTTTTTGGTTCTGTTTTTTTCGTATATATATAGTTTCAGTTGAATATAACATTTTTTTTTCTTAATTATACATTTTCTTTCTTTTGCGGAAAAAATATTTTATACATTTTTCTTTTATAGGAAATTCGGAGTGAAGGCGGACGACGATGTTTTTTTCTTTGAAAATTGGATTGTTTTTTGTTTTTTTTTTTTTAAAAACAGAGTAGAAAAGAATTTTTTTTCTCTAAAGAAGAGAGTAGGTATAATTAACTATTTTTTTAATTAAAACGACATAGGATATAATATTTTAATTATTTTGTAATATATTAACATCGCACTGTTATCAGAATAATCGCAATTTCTTAATTAACGATTTAGTGGGTTTTTTTTTATTTTTTAATTATATAATTTTTATAACTATAATTTTATCAACAGGCCGCGTATTAAAATACGTCAACTTAAATTAGCTAAGTTTAATTTTACATTCATATCCATTTTGGTGTTTGTCAGTTAAAGAGTTGTATAGAAATAGAAAGAACTCACTTTTTTACTATTTTTTTAAAGAGGAAACAATTTTTCCATATCCTCACATTTTAGGTAAACATTTTTTTTCTTCCTTTTACCCAATATTTAATTTTGAAGAAAACATTTTTATTTTTTTTCCTCTTTAGGAGACATTGCAAACTGATTTTTTTTTTTTTTTTTTTGAGGAAAATCATTTGCGATTTTTTTTTATGTTCCGAAAGCGAGTTTTAAAAAACGTGAAAAAAAATTAAAAATATATCACAGTGGGTGTCGAGCGGGTTCATTCGAAAACCCGTAACAAATTGCTTTCTTTCGTATGCTTTCAAATTTTACATTCTCTCTCTCTCTCTCATACGCGCAGACTGCTTTCATCTTTTTTTCTGACTGCGATTCTCGAAAAGTGCTGGCGAACGCATTTTTCGACCCTCGCTCGTCACCCCCTTGGAGTTTTTTTTTTTTTTTTTTTTTTTTTTTATCTTGAGACGGAGGGACGAGCTAACGATTTTGTAATTTCTATAAATTGGAAGCACTAAATTCTTTAACGAATATTACAACAATAAAAAAAAATTGTTTCTTTTTTTAATTATTTCAAACTATGTATTTACAATTTTTGAGAATTTGAGAAGTCAGCGGACAAGAAGGAAATTATTTTATGATTTCAAATAAATTTTGGATTTTTATTTCCTGTTTTTTTTTTAACAGATCTTGCGTCTCGTGAATTTCTCAAATTATTTTTTAGCTCGTCCCGAATTCTTTACCCTGTATTAGAAGAAATTAAAAGGAAATGCAGATAGAATGCATTGTAGAATTAGTGATAGCATGTCAGAGATCCAAAAAATGATGATAAAAAAAATATTTATAAATTATTTTCCTAAAAAATATTTATAAATTATTTTCCTAAAAAATATTTATAAATTATTTTCCTAAAAAATATTTATAAATTATTTTCCTAAAAATTATTTATAAATTATTTTCCTAAAGATATTTATAAATTATTTTCCTAAAAAATATTTATAAATTATTTTCCTAAAGAAGTTTTTCAAATTATTACAAACAAAAATTTTTCAAATAAAAAAACTTCATAAAATCAAATAATAAGCAAACAAAAAAAATTTCAAAAGTTTCCTTAAAAATATTATAAAATCAGAAAACATTTTTTTGGGAACTTTGAATTTATTTTCCAATTTGGTAAAATTGCGCTCTTTATATTTTGGATCTCTTTTTTTGAAAAGGACGAGGAAAAAAATTCGTCACTTAGCGAGAATCGAATGATTATTTATCGACTCACTCTCGAGGGGGAAAGAAATACATGTAGAAAGAAATTAATATTTAACGAATTTTTGACGCGAAAATTTGTGATTGTCCTGAATTTATTGTTTCCTAAAATATTTAAAAAGGAAAAAAAAGAAGTTTTCGCGTCAAAATCTCGTTTTTGAGAAAGGCAATACTGTGTTTCTTCGTACTTTTTCTTCATTCTGACACAATTTTTTTTTTTTTTTTTTAATCATCCGCACAGATTTTTGCATATTTTTTTTCTCTCCTTTGTTCCTAATCATTATTCTTGCAGTCACATACACGCGCACATATACTTTTTCAATTAAAATTATTTTTGAGAGTATTTTTTTTTTTTTTGCTTCTTCTCAAATATTTATGGCACACATTCTCCTGAATAAATATATATGAGTAAAACGTCTTCCATCTAAGTGATTTTTCAATTATAACCTACGATAATCGTTAGTATATTATTTATGTGGACCATAGAAGGCATTTTTCGTTAAGTACTCGCAAAAAATTAATTACATTCTCTATTATTTATAATAATATCCGAGAGCGCACATTTTGCGCTCGGTGTGTGTATGTGATGTGAGAGTACAGTTTTTAGATGTATATTTTAATAATATTTTTAATATCATGCGTATTTATAATTTTATAATATACATAGTGATAATAATTGTATATCGAACGGTATAAATTTTATTAATTTTCCATCGCCTTTATTTTAATAATTAATAATAATTAATATTTTCCTTTTCATTGAAAAAATTTTTTTTTTAATTTTTACAATTTAAAACTTACTGAATAATCAAACATGACTTTAGAAACATCTGTTAAAATCATATTTTACAATATTAAACAAACTTAATAAACAAATAAAATAAAAATAAACTTAAACAAATTTTATAAATAAAAAAATAAAAATCATTGTAACAATGTTTATATAATTATTTTTAATATTTTTTCGAATTTTTCAGTATTTTTCAAAACATATATTCTTTAAATAATAAAAAAAAAACAATGAATTATTTCAAATTTTTGTTATTTGTTAATTTAGAAAATACATTTTTTTTCTCAATTTAACACTTAAAATTAATTTACTATTATTTGACAATTCCTTTTTAAACTTTGTACAATTAAAACTAAATCACAATATAAACTTTTTACTTTAATTAAATCACATTTCTGGAATTTATAATTGGCATAAATATAATTTTTTTATAATGTAATATTTATAATTATTTATAATTAAATAATTTACAATTAAATAATTATGAAAAACAATTAATAAATAGGATTGAAATATTTAGAGCTAAATTATATTGACAAATTCAAATCTATTCGCTAATTAAATAAAATTTTATTAATTTATAAATTTATTATTTAGTTTCATAATTAAATCCGTTTTTTAAACTTAGTCGAATTTTATATTATTTTCATATATTTTAATTCAATAATTTCCAATAAAATTTATACCGCGCGCAAGTCATAATTTGAAGGCTTTATTATTTATAAATTTTTAATTTTCATAATTCGATATGATGTATTGTATTTCATTTTTTTTTCAAAACAGTGATTCCCAACTGTCCTGACACATTACGCCGTGTAATTATCTCTCGTTTTCCATTTTCAAAAATTCGTAGAAAAATTAAAAAAAAAACTTGGCACAAATTTGGGTCAATTTTTCTAAAAATTGGTTTTTAAAAATAAAAATAATAGATTAGTTAATTTTTTTATTTTAGTAATTAATTAATTGGCAAGGTACCTAATTAGTTTAACAATTAATTAACTGCTTAGTTTTGCAATTAATTAATTAATTAACTATTCAAAAAAATTAACTAATTTTTAACGAATTTACTAATTAATTACTTGTCTAATTAGTTACATATTAAACTAACTAATTAGTTAATATTAAACTAACTAATTAGTTAATTAATTAATACTTTAATTATTAATTAATTAATTAATAATTTAATAATTTAATAAATTAATAATTAATTAATTAATAATTTAATTACTTATATAATTAGTTACATAATAGCTAACTAATTAGTTTATTGAAATAATTAGTAACATATTTAACTAATTAAAATAATTTGACTAATTAATTATTTAACCTATTAATTATTTCCTTATATAATAAATTAACAAATTATTTAAATAATTAATTATAATTTTGATAATTAATTTTTTAAACAAATTAATTAGTTCTTCATTCAACAAATAACTAATTAGTTAAATAATTTATTAGTTAGATAATTGAGCAGTAAATTTGATGAATAGGCAATTAAGAGAATAATTAACAAAAAGAATAATTTTTAATAATTTTTTCCAGTGAATTTCTTTGAAAAATGAAAATCGAGAGCCATCGACTATTCGCTCTAGTTCCTAAGTACGATTGTGGCATTGAAAAGTACGCTAATTACAGTAATTAACGAGAGTGTTGCGATGCACTTTCGTGGAAATGAAAAAAAAAAAAAAAAAAAAAAAATTTCCCCCTCATTCTGCGTTCGTTGGCCTTATAAAGATTTAAAGATAATAATAATAGCATAAAACCCCCTACAGTCTGAATTTTTTTCGTCGAATTGTCACAAAAACAATTATATTTTTAAATATTTATGTATGTATATTTATATATATATATATTTATAGGACTTTGGGAATTACTTGCACGATTCCCTACATAGGCTGATAATAAATAGTTACTCTTAATTAGATTAAATAGTTAGCAATAGTAATAATAGTAGTGGCGATAGACCGCCCTCTAAGAACTAATTGGTGTTAGTACGTTGATCCCCATTTTTTTTTTTTTTTTTTTTTTATTTTGGTACCGAATAATTTTTTTTTCCTTTTAAATACAACTAGCAAATAGACATATGTAAATTCTATATCTTTGTATCCTTTTTTTTTTCTTTCAAAAAAAAAAAGATATTCCGGATTTTTTCGCCCAATACATTTTAATACTTTTTCTTTTACTTTAGCCTCGAAACGACCAACGAACTTTTATCGAATCCCTAAATGGATTACAGAGAGACAGACGTTTTTTTTTTTTATCAAAAATTGAATTTTTTCGATAAAAAAAATTCAATTTTAAAACAATCTTTTGTTGTTGGAAAAATGGAATTTTATTTCTACAGTAAAACTTGTTTAATATGTTGGTTAATTATTTGAATATAAAATTCATCGAGATAAATACATTTCTAATTATTAATAAGGTTTTTTTTGTTATTAATAAAGTGTTTTAATATTGTAATTTTTCTTTTCGTGCTCTTTAGTGAAAATGTGATTTTATAGTTCAGTAGAACCTCGAAACGGTACTCAAAATGATTCTACGGTATTAAACATTTTTTTTTCTTCTAAAATTGCGTCTAATTTAGAAATATTAATCAAGGAATGAAATTTTACTATACAAAGTTAGCAAAAAATTACTAACACACCCAAACCTGTTTAATTGGCCATTGGTCCAAATTGACAAGTTTTACTGTATTTATAATACACTCAAACCTGTTTAATTGGCCATTGGTCTGAATAAACAGTTTTGACTGTATTAATAAATAATAATACACTCGAACCTCTTTAATTGGCCAGTGGTCCAAATTGACAAGTTTTACTGTATTTATAATACACTCAAACCTGATTAATTGGCCATTGGTCCAAATAGACAGGTTTTACTGTATTTATAATACACTCAAACCTGTCTAATTGGCCATTGGTCTAAATAGACAGTTTTGACTGTATTAATTAATAATAATACACTCGAACCTCTTTAATTGGCCATTGGTCCAAATAGAGAGGTTTTACTGTATTTATAATACACTCAAACCTGTTTAATTGGCCATTGGTCTGAATAAACAGTTTTGACTGTATTAATAAATAATAATACACTCGAACCTCTTTAATTGGCCAGTGGTCCAAATTGACAAGTTTTACTGTATTTATAATACACTCAAACCTGTTTAATTGGGCATTGGTTTAAATAAACAGGTTTGACTGTATTTATATTTTATAATACACTCAAACCTGTCTAATTGGCCATTGGTCTGAATAAACAGTTTTGACTGTATTAACAAATAATAATACACTCGAACCTCTTTAATTGGCCATTGGTCCAAATAGAGAGGTTTTACTGTATTTATAATACACTTAAACCTGTCTAATTGGTCATTGGTCTGAATAAACAGGTTTTACTGTATTAATAAATAAAAATACAATCGAACCTCTTTAATTAGCCATTGGTCCAAATAGACAATTTTGACTGTATTAATAAATAACAATACACTCGAACCTCTTTAATTGGCCATTGGTCTAAATAGACAGTTTTGATTCTATATTAATAATACAATCGAACCCTTTTTTTCTAACAATTTTTGTATTATTTCTTTTCGTCTCCCTGTAATCCAAAGTCCATAATGAAAAGGAAAATCTTATCAGCGATTTGAGAAAATTTTTTACACATGAACACATGAGAAATTGTGTGTCAAATATTGTTCGTTGTGATTAGGTATATATATATATATATGAGAAAAAAGGAAAAATTCGCCGAAAGATTTTCGTGAAAGAAAAAATTTTTGCCATTGTGCAATAATTTACCTACTTCCTTTTTTTTTCTTTTTCTTTGAAGAAGGAGAAGACGTGTGAATGTATATGCATTCGTTAGTGATCGAAAAATTTACCAACTTCGTATTTTTCTCGTACATGAGATTGTTATATACTTTAAACTAAGTTGACCGTTTTTTTTTTTGCTATTTTGATAAAAAATAGCCTTTGCAATGTGTCTAAGAATTCGAATTATCACGAGTATTCATCACAGTAAGTGACGTATTTGGAAAAAAAAAGTCGAAAAGTTATTTTTTCTAATACTAATCTTCATATTATGAATCGAAAATTTTTTTCTTTTTTGTTTACGCTCGCGCGCAAACTTTACGAGGTCATGGAAGATTGTCCACGTCCCCTGTAACCATTTGGAATTGTTCTTGACCTGAAAGAATAAAATTTTCAATTTTCTTAATTTATTTATTTATTTACGTAATTATCAAATTTGAATCAATTTTCTTAATTTATTTATTTATTTACGTAATTATCAAATTTGAATCAATTTTCTTAATTTATTTATTTATTTACGTAATTATCAAATTTGAATCAATTTTCTTAATTTATTTATTTACGTAATTATCAAATTTGAATCAATTTTCTTAATTTATTTATTTATTTACGTAATTATCAAATTTGAATAAGAGCTGGAAATTAATTACGATTAGTATTTACTATTTAAAAATGGAAAAGGAGGTTTAAAGTGAAAATACTGCTCAAGAAGGGGGATTTGTGTTAGGGATTGCGCGCGCAATGAACGGAAAGTGGGGAAGTTGCGCGCGCAGCTTTGCAAAGAGTGGGAGCGCAAGGAAAATAAAGTCCCATTGAAAATAAAATTGCGATTTTTCCAAAACTCACTATGAAGATATGCGGCAAGTTCACGATCATCGGTATTCATTGCGATGTCCCTTGGTACATTGCCTTTTCGATCTTGAAGAGTTAAATTGGCACCGCCTGCTACCAACATGCAGCAAATTGAACGAAATTTGCTCTCGGCTGCTTTGTGAAGGGCAGTCTGTCCCCTGGAAATTAAAAATATTGATATATAAAAATTTTCGATTTATTAATTCAATAAGTTGGAAAAGAAAAAACAGTTGATCAATGCTCACTTGTCATTATCAATCATATTGATAATTGAGGGAGGAGCACAAGCAATGAGATATCTGACGATGTCCCTGTGACCAAGGCATGCAGCCAGATGAAGGGCAGTTTGGCCATTTGCGTCGGTTGTCAGAAGAGAGAATCCCTGATTGTGAAGTGCTTTCAGGGCGGGAAGATCGCCCATTTTTGCCGCTTTTATCACACCGTCATTGGGCCTTGACGACGATGACGACAAACCGGTGTTAAACATCTGCACCTCTGAATCTAGACTAAATAATCTATCCTGCGGGCTGGAAAAGACAATTTTCGTAACATAACCTCACTTTCTTTGACTCATTCTGCAATTAAATGTCACGCTCCACGGTAAAAGGGACCTAACGTAACAACGAATTATAGGTTATGTTTAGCAAAGTTTTTGCTTCATTTAAGATTAATTTTTTATCACCTGAAGTCAAAAACTATTTTTATTAACTATTTTCCATACTAAATAATTAATAAAAAACTGTTTTTGACTTTAGGCAATTAAAAATTAATCTTAAATCAAGCAAAAACTTTCCTAAACATAACCTATAATTCGTTGCCGCGTTCACCGTGTGGAGCGTCACATATGCTACACGGGAAATAATTTCTAACGCACTCTGTCGTTAGTTTTTGTAACTATTACAAAAAATTCGCCAAGGGGACAAGAATAATTCGAATGAGAAAAAGAGAAATACCGTGCAGTGAAATTATCAACGAACCTTATGAAAGAAGTTGAATTGTGCGACTGACCAGCAGCCAAATATGACTTGGAGGAGCTCTGCTTTAATGGTCCTTGGGGAAATTTGGCCTCATTCTCATGATCCCTCATCGTCGAAAGATGAGAATTCCTTGACGCTTGTCTACTATGCTCACGAGTTTTCGACACAGATTCCAACCTCGAAACTGATCTATTTTCTGAAATCGGCTCCGGAATTGAAGCCTCACGGGATCTACTATCTGGACGCATCTTCTCGTCCGTTACCGTTCGATTAACTTTCATCCTACTTTCACTGAAAATAACTTTTTATTTTTATTTTTACATTTGCAATTTAAAAGCCATTTTTTTTTAATCATTTCCAGAAATATTTTTTTTTTTTTGAAAATTAATTACAAAACAAAAAAATTAAATAATTTCAAGATAAATAATTTTTATTTGGAAAAGTCGAGCCAATTGGCGAGGGGATATTATATAATCCAAACAGATCAATCACGCGACTTGTCAGTTAGTGTAACAATCAATCAAGGGAATTCAACGGCCGGATATTTATCGGTAAAGGAAATGAGAAAATCAACACAAGAAATGAATCAATAAAAATACAACTACACTGAATTAACCAAACCTTGTTAATCGTTGTGAATTCGTTGCACTCTGTGATTTGTGTCCCGTTTCCTGATGAGAGGAGCTTTCCTGAAGAATGTAAACAGCTTCAACAGCAACGTCCGTTACGTAATGCAATTGCTCTTGAGCTTTATCTATCCTGAAGAACCTTTCAGCTGTGCAAGCTGTTGAAAAAAAAATAATACAATTCATCACTCTATGGCTAATTATCCAATTAATCAATTATCGATTATAGCGAGTATTACGTAATTAATACTCTTTGCAATTATCCAATTCTCAAACGTGCTTTAGAACTAAGAATCCTCTTTGGAATTATCTCTATTTAATTAATTTTCGAAATCAGAAAACCACATTTGTGTAAATTTAAACTTTTCCATGAATTTCTAAATCTAAAATCACTACCTTATTTATTTTCTTTGATCATGTATTTTTAAAGACGACAACTGGAAAATTCGATCCCGATGTAAACTGATTATCCCAGTTTGGAATATTTCTCTTCTTGAACATTTAACGTGAATTCAATTTTCTATCCAGATCATGTGAACTAATGGTCTCAATATCAGGAACCGATTCAATTATATTAATCATCAAATCTGATTTCCCTCAAATTATCTTTCTCAATATCTAGAGTCGGTGATCGATTACATTCAATAATCGGTTTATTTATTTGACTAGTTTAGGGATAATTAAACTATTTATCTATTAATAATTACTGAGTTCGGGAGATTATTTTTTCCATTTCAGTTTTTTTTCTCGAAAACGCTTTGAAAAAAATCCAATTGGGGTTGCTATATTTTTCCTATAATCTACACGTGAAAATACATATGTATGCCAAGTTTCAACCCTCTAGGTAAAAAATTGTAAAAATTAAGAGGGGGACAGTTTTTCTTTAATTCAGTTTTTCCTGGAAAATTCTAGGAAAATTAAATCCAATCGAGTTTGCTACATTTTTACAGTAATCTACACGTAAAAATACATATATATGCCAAATTTTAACTCTTTAGATAAAAAATCGTAAAAATTAAGAGCGGGACAGTTTTTCTCCATTTTATTTTTTCTTGGAAAACTATGTGAAAATTAATTTTAATTTGGTTCGGTATATTTTTGCGATAATCTACACATAAAAATACATATGTATACCAAGTTTCAACTCTTTAGCTTTAAAATTGTAAAAATTATAGGAGGACAGTTTTTCTTCATTTTGCATTTTTTTGGAAAACTTTATGAAAATTAAATCTAATCGTGTTGGCTATATTTTTTCGATAATCTGAACCTGAAAATACATATGTATACCAAGTTTCAACTCTTTAGCCTCAAAATTGTAAAAATTAAGAGGGGGACAGTCTTTCTTCATTTTAGTTTTTCCTGGAAAACTCTACTAAGATTAAAATTTTTAAGGTTCGCTACATTTTTATAGTAATCTACACGTAAAAATACATATGTATGCCAAGTTTTAACCCTCTTAGTAAAAAATTGTAAAAATTAAAAGGGGGACAGTTTTTCTTCATTTCAGTTTTTCATGGAAAATTCTAGTTAAATTAAATCCAATCGAATTCGTTATATTTTTAGAGTAATCTACACGTAAAAATACATACGTATGCCAAGTTTTAACCCTCTTAGTAAATAATTGTAAAAATTATGTGCGGGGACAGTTTTTCGTCATTTTAGGTTTTCCTCGAAAATTCCATGAATGATATTTCTGACTACAGATTTCAGATTTATACAGATTTATTGGTTGATTAAATAATTTATTACAAGAAATAATGACTTACAATCTAGAAAACAACACGTGTCCATGGGATGATCCTTTGCCAGTAGATTTCTCAGGGATTCAAGATCAGTGGTGGCGTCTAAATCGAGAGGTTCTGCCAACCATTGAATTGCAGTCATTTTCAGTCTCTCCTTGTCAGAATGAAAGGTTTCGTAGTCTGACATCTTGATCATCATCACTGGTAATTTAAGTCTCTCCAATTTTGCCACATACGGTTTACCGGAACTTCTTCTTTTGGCCAACATTGTCGCCTTATTCAACAGACTCATGTTGATGATTGATGGTAATAATCGACACGCCTCACCGTCCACCTCAACAAATAAATGGGGGAAAAAAAAAATTATTCGAAAAATTAATTACATTTAACAATCGATCGTATATTCCAATTACAAGAAAAATAATTGAAAATACCTGCATTGGAATCGTTCTGGTGGTAACGAGTTTAGCGGTGCTGCATTGCGCAATACTTGTTCCATGACCACCGGCCTGAAGAAGTGGAAGCTGATACGTCGTGAGACCCACGACCTCAATGAGACCATCATCAGTCGATGGCTCCTTGCCGATTCCACCTCCCCAGGGATGTGTTCCACCGCCGTACGATGCGATATTCAAGAATACGATAGCATGAACACGATGCTCCTTTAATTTTGGGGTCATGTCCGTACCGTCGCATTCCAAGGTCACAAATTCCGAGAGATCCTTCCATTTTCTACGCACAAGATCCTTTCCACCCATTTGTCCATAAAACATTTTGTTCCTTAATCTTGAATTGAACCTCTCCGGATGTGCCTCTGTGGAAAAAAAGAATCCCATCAATATTCCCCCCCCTCAGAAATCCTGTAATTCTGCAATTTATTGGATTTTTTCCTTCCCTTCTTTTTTTGCAAAACGATAAATAGTTTAATATTACATGCAAACGAATTCCTATTCCCAGATTTATAATTGGAGATGAAGAAATGAGTTTATTGCACATAGCGCAGTATTTGCCATCGTTTTTGAAATTATCAATTTTACAAACATTTATTCCCTCTCAAATTTATTGATTTCTACAATAATTCAAGTATCGCATTTGAATGATTGCAATTACTGTTCAAGTGGTCGTCATGATCCACTCAATAATTTTGAAGAATATAAAATGAAATATTCTACACCAATTAATTTTCGAAATTCATTTCCTTTCTCCAGTGTGACAAAAAATTTCCCTTAATTAAACTATTTTCAATTACATTATTAGGTAAATCAATTGTAAGAACGAGGAATAAAAAATGTTGATAAATTTTATTCCGAAGATTTATCAATTTTGATAAACCAGTTTGATAAATTAAGGGACATATGCTAATCATTCAAGTGATGACAAAATGATTTTTTAAAATCGTTATCATATTTGTTGATGAACTGATTATAAATTGAAATTTAAATCCAGAATAAATTGTTTTAAATTAAATTGCATGAAGCAGAGGATTTTCTTTTTCATGCAACCATAAATTACTTCCGTGCGAGTTTGAATGAATATTGGAAACTCATAAAAAAAGCATCTCGAACGGACTGAGACAATTTTACAAGCAGTTTGACTTCAAAGGGAAACGTTAAATTGATCAAAAAAGAAGGAAAAAAAAAGAAAGGCCGATGCAAAATATTTCATGAGACAACTCTATTTGAAGATTAATTACACGTTTAATAATTGATGAAGCGAAAAGGTTTCGAGTCGTTAAACCACTCCCACCTCAAGACTAGTCAATTTCCTTCGATCTAGATTATTAAAGGACGTTCCGGTTACAAAGTCGAAGGAAAGATATCCCTGTGGCGCACTTTAAATGGGATGCGGGAGAAGGGAGTATATAAAGTCGATATTACTTATTCACCTCTGGCCTCATGGAACTCGAGAGCGATGTGAGCATCAACCCCAAGGGAGTAATAGTTGTTAACGACATTCAAGGGAAGGCTCTCCTTGCCCTTGCTGGCGTCTTCGTCTCCCTTTGCGTCTGGATTTCTCTCCACTGACAATTGCCACCTGTCCAGTAAGGTACTTTCACTTTCGCCAATGTTGCTTAAAATTTTACTTATCGGCTCGTCAGTGTAGCCACCACCCCAGCCTAAGGCCCTAGCGAGATCATTTCCTGTGCCAAGGGGCAATACACCCACCGCAGGAGCTGGACTCACACCAATTTGATCCAAAATTGACAGTACCCAGCCGACGGTTCCATCTCCACCGCATGCGAGGACCCGCAGATTTGGCGTCTTTTGGAACAGTTCCAATCTGTCATCGGAAAAATAAAACCAATAATTTGTCATTTTTATCTATAGATCGAAAAATTATCAAAATTTAGAAGAAGACAACTTTTCTTAATTTCAGTTTTTTCTGAAAAAACGGTATGAAAATTGAATCTAATCGGATTTACTACATTTTCCCACAATCTACAGGTGAAAATACATATGTATAGCGGGTTTTAAACATTTAGGTAAAAAATTGCAAAAATTAAGGGGTGGACATTTTTTTCTTATTTCAGTTATTCCTAGAAAACTATATGAAAATCAAATCTTATTAGGTTCGCTACATTTTTATAGTAATCTATACGTGAAAATACATATGTATACCAAGTATCAATTCTTTAGCCTCAAAATTGTAAAAATTATAGGGGGACAGTTTTTCTTCATTCTACATTTTTTTGGAAAACTTTATGAAAATTAAATCTAATCGAGTTGGCTATATTTTTTCGATAATCTAAACCTCAAAATACATATGTATTCCAAGTTTCAACTTTTTAGCCTCAAAATTGTGAAAATTATGTGGAGGACAATTTTTCTTTATTTCAGTTTTTCCTGGAAAACTCTATCAAAATAAAATCTAATGGGGTTCGTTACATTTTTATAGTAATCTAGACGTGAAAATACATAGACATGCCAAGTTTTAATTCCCTATGTTTAAAATTGTAAAAATTATAGGGGGGACAGTTTTTCTTCATTATAGTTTTTCCTGGAAAATTCAAGGAAAATTAAATTGAATTGAGTTCGCTGTATTTTTTCGATAATCTACACGTGAAAATACATATGTTTACCAAGTTTTAACCCTCTAGGTCTAAAATTGTAAAAATTATGTGGAGGACAGTATTCCTGCATTTTAGTTTTTCCTGGAAAATTTTAGGAAAATTAAATCCAATCGAATTCGTTATATTTTTACAGTAATCTACACGTGAAATACATATGTATGCCAAGTTTCAACCCTCTAGGTTCAAAATTGTAAAAATTATAGGGAGACAGTTTTTGGTCATTTTAGTTTTTCCTGGAAAACTCTACTAAAATTAAAATTTTTAAGGTTCGCTACATTTTTATAGTAATCTATACGTAAAAATACATATGTATACCAAGTTTCAAATCTTTAGTCTCAAATTTGTAAAAATTACAGGGGGACAGTTTTTCTTCATTTTAGTTTTTCCTGGAAAACTCTACTAAAATTAAAATTCTTAGGGTTCGTTATATTTTTACAGTAGGCTTCCGTTTCCGGTACCGTTTCGGTATACACGCGTTTAGAGAGGGTTAAAAGTTTTTGGAATATTTGTGAAGTTTTAAAAGAAGGGTGGGTAGTGTAGTGTGTTGAGTAGGAAGGAGAAATTGTGGTTAAGTAAGTGAAAGAGTTGGTTGTATGAAAGAGTGTATGTGAGTGTGATAAAAAAAGGTAAAAAGATAAGTGGGTATAGTGAGGTTAGGTTAAGTGAAGTGAGAGAGAAGAGAGAGATAGTTATAATTAGAGTGAAAGGTTTGTTGATAAAGTAGGATTCTAGAATGTCTGAATCTGACTCAAGTAGTGAATCGGGGAGTGAGGCGCCAGAATTTAAAAGAGGAATAGGTAAGAATGGAAAATTGATAAAGTGTGAAGACTGCATGGATTTGCTGGAGTTGGTACAAACGATGACCGAAAGAATGTGTGATGGATTTAAGGTGACAAAGAAAATGTTTAAGAAAGTGAATGATGAAAGTGATGAAAGAGATAGAGAAATTGTAAAATAGAAGAGAGCTTGGTAAAATTGCAGAAGATGTGGAGAAAGTGGGATTTTGAATGGGAAATAGAAAAGGCAAAATTGTGGAGACGAATGAATGATTTAGAAAAATGTTTAGGGGAAAATAAAGAGGGGGGAGAGAGGTGGAAGGAAAGCGAAAATGCGTGCATGAATTTGAAAATGAATGAACTGTCGAGGCGTGTGGAAGTAATGGAAGAAAAGAAAAGAAAAAAGAATATTGTGATAAGGGGTATGAATGTGAGTGTGATGGAAGGTAAAAGAGAGGTGGAAAAGGTGTTGACACGGGTGGGAGTCAGTGTAAGTGTTAGGATGGTACAAGCGTTAGGAATGGGAGAGAATGGCACACCAAAGTTATGGTTGGTGGAGTTGGGCAGTGTGGAGGAGAAAATGGATGTGATGAGATTAAAAGGAAGGTTGAAAGGAAGTGTGATACGAATAGATGAGGATCGAACCTGGAGAGAAAGAAGAATAATGTGGTTGCTGAGAGAGAAAGCGTGGAATGAAAGAAGGAATGTAAGAGTGGTAAGAATGGGTAAAGAGTGTGTCTGGGTAGATGGGGTGAAGTATGTTGTGAGGGAAGATTCTGGTAGAGTGGTTGAGGAAAGGGTAAATGATAGTGTAAATGTCGAGAAAGTGAATATGGATGAGTGAAAAGATTGGAATGATGTAGTTGTTGGCTGAGAGATAGACGGATACGAATGAATAGAAGTAGAGTAGATGGCTAAAAATGTTAGGTAAATGAAAAATTGGGTGGGCGAAATGGGATCGAAGACAGTATGGTCAATTGGAACTGGAAACGGAAGCCCTGGCACTGGCATTTTTGAGATAGGTTAGGTTATTTTTGTAAGAAGGAAAAAGTAGCGTTTAGGTTAAGTGTTTTTGTAAATAGTAGTTTTAAGATTTTTATGTATTAGTTCATAAGTATTTCTGTATTTGGATCCTCGAACCCTGCCTATTGCAGGGAGAGTAAATAATAATATTATTATTATTATTTTTATTATTGTTTTACTATTATTATTATTATTTTTTTTTTATTATTACAATAGTAATAATAATGATTAAAATAAAATTCAAAGGACTGAATTGTTAATCAAACATATAAAAAGTTGAGTACATACAGATTTATTTATTTACTTGTCCAATTGTACACTTTGGAATTTTTTTAAATATTTCACTCCTCCAAACTGTCAATACTTGGTCAGAAAAAAAATTCGTTTTAAAAAATAAATGAATTTCGTTTACAAATATATAGGACGAATCGAAACTTTACGTATTGGTTATCAGTGATAAAATATGTATTTGGTCAGCCATCAGAATTAATAATAATTCCCTCAAAAAAAAAATTGTTTACGAAATTATTTTTTTTTTCAATAATTAATTTATACTTACATTAAATATTATGTAAAAGTAAATAACGATTCATTGCACACGCGTGTTAATTAGAAATAATTTGAATAACA
>JUFY01031124.1:0-13375 GCA_001855655.1 Leptopilina clavipes | reverse complement strand
AGTCATGATTTCATGGCATGATTCGTACTTGAACTTTCAGACTCGTTTTTCTCGAAACCACTTTTTTTCAACTAGTCGCCATGATATCTCAAAAACGACTTGACCGATCACCTTGAAATTTATAGGGTATTTTCGGCACATGTGGGGCAACAAGCTGAACTAGGATAATTAAAAAAGGCCAAGTCGTTTTTTTCTTATACAACAAAACAAAACATTATTTTTACTTGAAAAAATTTATAAATGTACTTCAATAATTACTAAATACATGATAGAAAGTTCAAAGTTGTAAGTTTTAATCGCTCTTCAAAAAAAATTCCCAAAAAACAGGTAAAAAAACGGCCGTCACACGGGTCAACCCCCTTAATTAACCTATATAAAATTCATATTTCATCTAAATCAATAGGGGAGACTAGATGTAGTTGACAGTTTTGAAAAAGTCACTTATACAGTGATTAAAGTTTAACTCTAATTTGTTTGATCATATGATTAAATTACAGCTACATTATCTAGCTTTAAAAGGGCATGTTTGATTTAGCTCTATATCTATTATTTTATTAACTAGAAGCATTTGAGTGACAGCGTATAAATTGTGTCAACTGCACAAACTGAATGTCGGTTGGCACAATACTAAGGATCATATACAACATTTGTAAATTAAAGACGATTAATTTTTTGTGATAATTTTCATTGATTATTTGTAAGTTTTAGAAGAGACATGTTATTATTAAAATGTTTATTTAATTTAGAATTTATCACTTTGTTAAAAAATTATATTCACTATATGTGAACAATCAAAGCATTTTTTACAGCTAAGTTCTAATAGAATAGATTTCTAAACACGCACTTTGTAAAATATAAAGGTCTTTTAATTATTTATACAAGATCGAGAAGGAGAATGCTTACTTCTAAATTAACCATTTCAGAGATATTCCATTTGTGAAATCCCCTACGTTAAATACAAAAATACAATTTTTAAAGAATATTGTATGTGGTTAGTAACTTTGAATATAACACTGACTCAAATGCGGCGCAAATTGAGTTATTTTATCTGGACCCTCAATTGTAAATATTTGGAGTGCAATGTTCAAAATTATATTGAACTTTTGCAAATGTTTTTGAGAAGTTTTTGTTTCGTTATCGGAAGATTATGAGTACATATTCGGAACTTGAAAAGACGATTTAAATTTAAAGAATTGAAAATTGTTATTGTGAAGAGTTGGTGTAAAAGGTCGAAATACCATACACAGTAATGAAATTTATACGCATGCATATATAGGGAGAAATATTCTGTTGTGTATATACGCGTTTCGCTGCCATTGATTATGAGTGATGCGATATGCGTGCGAGATATTACGATCTGTAGACTCAATGGTTCGAGTCATTGGCATTGCTACATGTATACCTACATCAGTTTCGAAATGCGCGACACGTTTAATTAAAAACCCGCGTGATTTACTCCGTCGCACTCAGGGAACTAAATATGAGCGAACAAGAGGGAGAGAGAGAGAGAGAGAGAGAGAGAGACATAGCTGAAAGTGTGTAAAGTGTGAATGAAGCAGCGGGAGGAAGGGCGACACTCTGTGGCTATGTTACGTTCGACTTAAGTACTCAATTCGCGATGAAATATCGCGACTACCATCGTCGATGATTATAACGGACCGTCGGGGTACCGGGTGGCGTATACGCAGCTTCCTATATGCGCCGTCCTTTTTTTTACCCTTCCGTATATTTCAATGTGCGCTGAAAAGATGATACGAATGAGAGCAAAAAAAGAGAGCTTGTGAAAACAGAGGGTCACTTAATTGCTGAAAAATCGCGCGATGCTAACCCCTAACTGAAAATACTATATTGAGTAAATAAACTTCTTTAAAAAACAACCCTCGTTTTCGATTCCGTTACTCTTTTAGGGACAATTAGCGCAAAAATTTACCGAATATGTTTATTTGTAAAAACGTCACTATACTAACCATATTTATGTGTATGCTTCCCATGCAAAATATGTGGAGCAGATGCTGCTCTAGTAGAAATTAGTAGTAGTAATTTTAAAGGAACTGGACAGTTGCGCTGGAAACTTTCGAGGCACTTTACAGTTAAACTGGCGAAATATTAGAAGGGAAATTCACACGAATTTTTTATTATTCAGACAAATTTTATAAATTCTGATCAACAGTTCCGTAGAAACACTATACAAATTAACAATACTAATTAATAATACCTCTTGATAATTAATTAACAAATAATTAATCATAATTAATAATTAATAATAATTACTTAATCGTAATTAATAATTAATAATAATTACTTAATCGTAATTAATTATTAATAATAATTAATTAATAATTAATTCCAAATTTTAATAAAATATTTTAAATGATATTAGAAATGTTTAGAATTTTATTATAAAATCTAAACCCATTTTTTAATTTTAATATAAATAATAATTATTATTATTTCTTAAATTTTCTAGTTTCTAAATCACTTGCGAAGCTCTGAAAGTGTCTGTTTAATATTAAAATTTAAAATTTATTTAGATTTGGTTGTCTTCTAACCATCAAAATAATTGGTGGTAAACATTTTTAACTGAATAGTAGAAGACAATATCCACCAAACTTTTTCTAGAACGATTGTATTAGTAAAAGTGTTTAACTTGTAAAATCAATTGAACTTAATAATTTGAATAATTAGTTTCAAGCGTCATATAATCAAGTTTGTGCTGAGCAAAAAAATTTTTGACGATTTTTCTACAATGTAAACGTCACATATTTACGGTTGTGTCAATAAACGGAAATCCCTTCAGGATGAATGCTATACACGCGATAAAAAGGACGCAAGTGAAAAAGCGTTCCGACACGCCACTTAACTTTTACTTACATCCGCGTGCAAGCGTGGGCGTTTTTATTGGGCCATACGGGCAATGTCACCTTAGTTTACTACAGTCACAAAACAACAGCGGTGAAAGTACCATGACTCTTTAAATCGTCAATAAACATAATAAAGAGGATATACCAATGAATTAACCTCTTCCGAAGGACAACAATATTTTCCATTACTCTTCAAGAACATAATTACGTATATCTTCAACAAATAAGAAATAACACATCCTACACAAATTAATCATATATTTAATTATAAGGTATGAAATTAATTACACATTGTGGATTTTAAAAAACATCATATCTCCTAACGAATTTTACTCTCAATGACATCGTTTCATCACTCAAAGTTTTGCATTTTAAAAATGACTTCAACAAAGAGGTGAAATTAATTTTTTACATAATTTGTCGTTTTGAGTGACAAGAATTTTAGAAATGACAATATACAAAATTTGTGTCTGTAGGGTCAAAATTAAATTTTTTGGATATAGCGTCAAAACTATTCGTTGGATAAGTTTTTTTAATTATACGTTAGTCGCGAGAGCTTAGATTTTCACCTTTTAAAGAAAATTTAAATTAGATATTAATTATACATATTTGGAACATTTCACACATTTTTGATACATTTTCTCCTTATTCAATCTTCTTATATCTGTATCAGGTATTTCGCAGCTGTAGCATTTAAATACCTTCTTTAAATTTATCAAAAATACAATATTCGAATATTAAAATTTATATAGAAAACTTGGTTTATAGTTTAACTTTAATTAACAACATTATAATAATAATGTAATTACTTGCAGCGCTAATTGTTATTATTTTATGTTTTATATTTTTGTCATTAAAAGAACCAAAAACGCAGGTTTACAAATTTAAAACTTTTTTTAACAATCAAACAATTCATGGTTTTTTTCGATTACTGGGAGTATTTGAGCAGAAAAAAATTAAACAAATTTTTTTCCTTCATGCAGTTTTGTGGTAATTGACAAAAATGAAAAAGGTATGACTTCACTTAAACTGATCTGCAGGAAAAAAACTAATCCGATTTTACAAAATAAAAAATTAAAATAGTCTAAGTTTTATAATTTGAATCGATAAATATGTATTTAATTACAAAAATTTCGAGTCCTGATGAACCTCGAAAGGATACAAAATGACAAATATCTCAGAATTATTGAGCGAACCAACTTTAATTTCAATCAAATTTTCAAGTTTCATTTCACTGTTGATTGTACGCTTTTATAAATTCATTTTTCTACATTATCATTTATTATTATTATTATTGTAATAATAATTAATTTTTGATAATACTCATCATTTGATAATTTTTTACTGTGGTTGTGAAGAATAAATTATTTTTGAATAGAAGAAATTTTGATTAAAATTTAAAACTTGGTTCGATCACTAAATCTAGGATAGAGTTGTCATTTTTTATCCTTTCGCGTAGTTCTACAGGGCTTAAATTTTTGGTATTAAATATACTATCAATACAAATTATAAAGTGAGGTGTGCTTAACTTCGACGATTGCAAGCCACGGAGCCTCACTGCCGTGATATACCATCGATTAAATTATTACTCTATATTATTTGAAAGAAATATCCTCTTAAATGTTGCATATATTAATTTTTCTCTCATTCCCGTGGCCGATCAAAAAACGTTAAAATTATTAAAAATTCATATTCGGATGTAGTTGCCACCCCTTACAGTGATTCATTAGGGTGAAATAAATATAATACACCACGCGTTTTGTTTCATCCGCGGTTCAATTAATCACAATTGTGTAAAACATGAGCAAAATTGTCTTTTAACCAGTCAAAATCTCATTCCCGTGGCCTTTTTCACAATTAATTTCTTGAATAACTTCAACAAATTTTAACGGATTTATATAAAATTTAGTTTTCTAAGGTTTGTGAGGTCGCTGAATGAGAATCTAGAGTCAGATTTACAAAATTCAAGATGGAGGATTTTTTTTACAGCCACATTGAATCAGCCATTATGAATTTTGGTTTTTAAAATTAAATTTTTAATCAGAACAAAATTTTATTTGAACTGAAAAATGTTATAAAAAATAAAATTTACTGGAATACGGCAATTTTTAGGAATTTTCAAAAGTTTTGGCTGTCATATTTGATCAATAATTTTGAATTTTATATTTTTGTCAGCATATGTGTATTCGTTGACCAAAAAAATCCCTTTCTACTAAGTTTTGTAGAAATTTATTCAAAGAAAAACTTTTGATATGACAGAACCCAAGTAGCACGGTATATCACTCAAATGTCATGGTGATATCAAGGGAATATTCGTGCGATGTTCCTGTGATATTAATTAAAAAAAATACATAAAAAATTTGAATAAATTTATAAAACAGGAATATTCCATTAATATCACAGGAACATCGCAGGAGTATTCCCTTGATATTACACGAATATCACAGAGAAATATCCCCTCAATATCACACGAATGTCACAGGAATATTACTCCCAGATAGCACAACAATTTTCAGCAAGTTTTCTGCAAGTTTACACTGCAAACTTCGCAAATTTGCACGGCAAGTTTGCAGCAAATTTGTAGCAAATAGCAAAATGTCGTCAGGTGGCAAGTTTGCGCTGCAAACATGCTGAAATTTTTCAGAGGAAGTTTGCAGAAAATTTTTACAGCAAACTTGCATAATATTTTCAGCAAACTTTCCAAAAAATTTTCAAAAATTTCTTCCTTTGAAAATATATGTACTTCAGAGCAGGCAAACCTTTTCTCTTGCAAAGGAGGCTAAAAAATAGTGCGCAGTCCTAGCTGCCTTAGAAAACTACTGCACATGAAATTAATTGTAACTTTGCCATGCAAATTTGGAAAGTTTGATGAAAGTATTATGCAAGTTTGCTGTAAAAATTTTCTGCAAACTTCCTCTGAAAAACTTCAGCAAGTTTGCAGCGCAAACTTGCCAGCTGACGACATTTTGCTATTTGCTACAAATTTGCTGCAAACTTGCCGTGCAAATTTGCGAAGTTTGCAGTGCAAGCTTGCAGATAACTTGCTGAAAATTGTTGTGCTATCTGGGCTGTGTGATATCACTGTGAAGCGGACATTTTGATATAACCTGAATATCACAGGAATATTGCCGCTTGATATCACCATGACATTTGAGCAAATGACCTGTAATCCTAACGCGACAGCAAATTATAGGTTATGTTTAGGAAAGTTTTTGCTTGATTTAAGATTTATTTTTAATAATATAAAGTGAAAAACTATTTTTATTAACTATTTTACATACTAAATCATTAATAAGAACTGTTTTTGACTTCAGGTAAATAAAAATGAATCTTTAATCAAGTAACAGCTTTTCTAAACATAACCTATAATTTTTGGCATCCGGTTAATTTCCCGAATCCAATTTCCCAAAAGCCTTTTTCCCGAAAAAATAAATTTGACTTGAATTTGAATTGTTGCTAACGTAAAAATAATGTACTAATGTTACCATAGCAACTAGACAAATTGTTTATTACAAATGTCAGTATTGTGTTTGTCATCATAGTTTTATTCCACATTTTGTATCATTTTTCAAAATTACCTAGTATATTTACATATATGATTTTTAATAACGGAAGAAGTAGCACGGAATTTAGGAACAAAATTAGTATATCGTGGATTCCTTTATCAGCGTTCCAAAATTTCGAAAAAGAAAATGTACTGGGATTGTATTAGGTTACAAAAAAAATGTGTGATGCCCGTATAGTGAGTACTGGTGCGCCTGGTGAAAATGTTATAATTTTAAAAGGAGGTGAGGAATCCGATCATAAACATCCACCAAGTCGTGACGAATGTGAGCCAGAAGTTGTAAAGGCGAGCCTATGCAGATTTTGCGACTAGAATTTATGCAAATAAAATTTATTTTTTATTTTTCGGGTACATAGAAAAAGACCTTTGGGAAATTGGGTTTTCAGGAGGACGGCTTTCGTGACATTGACCGGTAACCGTATTTTTCATCCGACATTTTAAATTTTGAAAATCGGATGTCAAACTGATAAGCAACCAGTTTCAAGCGCACACGATCCATTTAAAAAAATTATTAAGCCATTTTCAATTTTGAAAGACTGACTTCAAATTCGTGATCAACGACCCCAAAAACCTCTGAGTAATAATGAAAAAGTTTTAACTCATTTCTTAAGTTGCGGCTTTAGCCGTCATGATCACTTTTAGCCAATTGTTGTTTTGCGGCTATAGCCGTCAGCACATCAGAATCGGATGTAACCTTACCTCAAAGGTTCTCGTACACTATGGAGATAGGGTAGAAGGCACTACTAATTAATAATACATTTTAACCACGTCTCTTTGATAAGCGTTGTTACTTTCCTCCTTTGTTACCTTTCTCTTCGGTCTCCCCTATGTCTGCAAAATTTTGTTCGCGCATCTCGCAAAACGGTTTGACCAATTGAAGTGAAACTTGTCAGTTTCTTAGGTATTAGTCTCACCTAAAATATTTGCACTACTGAATTTAAAAATATAATATAATATAAATGAATAGTTAAAAATCTTTTTTCTTAATTCTGATTTTTAATGAAGAACTGATTAGAAGAGTAGCGTTTTTCGTTGGATAATAATTAGCCCGGTTGACGGTAGCTTAGAATTATAAAATCTAAAGTTTTGATTAGATTTTAATATTTTATCATACAGTACCGTCATTTGGAGTGTTTAGGTATTAATGGGGTATTAAGGGATTTTTTACTTTGAATTTATCTTTGTGACACAGGTAATCATCGTAGTTGGCTTTAGTAGATTCTGAATTAAAGCAGAGATGTGGGTAGTGCTACTTGACAATTGATGAGATAAGAAACTAGTTCCGATTAATTCAGTGTGAAGAATTAGCATCAAATTTCTTTTGCGACTAATTGCAGATCAAAGAAGTGAAATTTGACAAACTTAAATCAACTGATGTATGTAGTTTTGTCTTGTCAACTGTTAAGTAGCACTACTCACATCCCAAGCTTTAATTATTTGGTGCCGTATAAATATAAAAAGAATCAAATTAATGTTTCAAAAATGGCCTTTAAAGTGATATTTTTAATAAAAAATACATATCTAGTATGCAAAATTTTAAAAACTTAAAAGATTTAAATGAAACTGAATCAGTTGGTGCAGAAACAGCATAAGTCCATTTTTTCGAAAATCACATTTTAATTGGAAATTTATCTTTAAATGAAACTCTACAATTTGGTAAATTATTACATATGTTATTAAATTCCTAACCCTTTAAATAAAACAATCAAATTTTCGTTTCGTGCAGAAAGAGCATAAGTCCATGACTCCAAGTTGCGCTCATAGCGCATCATAATATTTATTTGTGATATTCTCCACTAGTATTTTAGGCCTTGTTAAATAATTTATATTAGACAGTTTAGAGTATATGAAAAAAATAGATTCAACCGAATCACAAAGTGATAATAGTGATAATTATGAAATTATAAATTTATAATTTAAAAAATTTAATTATTAATAAATTGTTCATAAAATTTATTCAAATAAAATATTTTTATTACTTGTTACTAAATATTTAATAAAACTGTAATAATTCACTGATTGTAATACATTTTTCGTGTTTTTCATTTCATTTGGTGCAGAAACAGCACAAGTCCAAAAGTCTAATTTAATTTTTTATACCCTTTATTAATTAAAAAATAAATCAGTCATAATGAATTTTAAACTTATAGGTTAATAGAATATAATGCAAAAAGCAGAATTGATAAAAATTCTCAAATTTACAAGAAATACAGTTTTTATTGATTCCTGAACAATTTCGATTTTTGGACTTATGCTGTTTCTGCACCAACTGATTCAACTATTTACTCGGAAATTTTCGAAATCGTTGATTACGAATCCGATATCATTTTTAAAAATTTGAAAATGGTGGATTCAATATGGCTATCGAAAATTAAAAATTTAATCAGACTTGCTTAAAATTTGCAATTCAGAGGTTTTAGGGTCAGTAATGATATCATTATATTGACCTTGACATTCTTACTGACCTATCTTGTAAATCAGCAGTTTTATTTCACTTAGCAATATATTTCAGATTCAAATAATAATTATAAAGAATCTTAAATACGTTAATATTATTTTATTATACATACGTGAACGAAAATTAAATAAAAAATAAAGTTCTTGCGGTTTATATAAATTTTAATATTTTTTGGTCCATTTCAAATTTTGATATAAAAATGGACTTTATACAATAATAATTTATACCAATCATAGTGGAATAAAATAAAAGAAATTAAAGTTGAATTTAAAAAATATAAAAAAGAGAACATTTTTTCGAATAATCATTTTCTACGAGGCAGCAAAGTATTTATAAAATTATGATTTCATCTTCCATTTCCGGTACATGGAAAAATTTTGTTCTATATAAAAATTCTGCAATTTATTCTGGAATTGCGAGGATACAGAAAAATTTCAGGATAACCTACAGAAAAGTAAGTTTAAAAATTCTAAAAGTTTTTCGATAATATATAATGAATTTCAAAAAGACTTTCAGAACTTTCTATGAAAATTTTTAAACTATCTAGTCTCTCAGCTAAGTAAACAAGCTACGATGCGATGTTATAGATGAAAATCATATTTAAATTTTAAAGCAACCAAGATCCCACAAGAAGAATCTGATTGCCGTACCATAACAACCCTCAGATAGCACGTAATCTTGTGTCAATCTTGCGACAAGCTTATAAAAAAATCTTTTTTCATCATTCAAAATTTTAGTTTTTTAAAATTGTATACAATTTATGCATAATTGAAAATTTTTCTAAAAAATATCTTACAAAATAAATTCTAAGAAATATAATTTTACAGCAAGAATGATAGTTGTACCTTAATAAATAGTTCCTTTCTAATTAGGTAAAATAAAAATTAATTTTATCGAATATTTTGGATGTATGTAATAAATACTTAAACACCAATAGTTAGCATTGACCCTCTTTAGATTAGTTGATCCTCTTTGTGTATTTTCACTTCAAAAATCAAAACATAACCTAAAATTTTTTGGAGCTAAGGTACCTTTTGTCGCGGAGCATCACAAATTCCAAATGCAGTGCGAACAAAAATTCTTTTAATGTCATTGTAAAAATATTTGAAAACTCTTGGATGATTAATTGCAATTAATGATTATTAATATTGCACTTTTCTGTAAATTGTCCTAAAATTTTTTTTGTCTACCTTCAGTTTAGAAATAAATTCTAGAATTTTCATGGAATAAAATTTTCTATGTATCAACAAGTTGTTTGTTAAAATGGTAAAGTGTTTTTTGTTTAAATTGGTGGAAAGAAAAGAAAAAATTTTAAGGAAAAGCAGAGAAAAGTGCAATTAAATTATAACAAAATATATTAGATATCTTGCAAAGATTTGATTGGGATTAAGAGAAAAAAAGGGAAGAGCGATATATAGTATATGTATAATATAGTGTTGAGATTTTAAGGATAGTTGGTTGAGATGATGATAATAGTTATAGGGTGACAGAAGATGGAAGAAATTGAGGTAATTTGGCAGGAGACAGAAAAAATTAGAAATATGTGGAAATAGTGAAATAAAAAAAGGAGAAAGAAAATATGTGGAGAAAAAATGATCCACAAGTTTTGAACGTTCAATTGAACAAAATATTATTTATTAAATATATATATTCATAAATTACTGATTGCAATAAAAATTAAAAACTTTAATTTTATATTTAAAAACTTTATAATTAATTTTTTCGATAGTGACACAAAATTATTATTTTAAAAATTTATTTTAAAGAAGAAAGAAATAAATTTCGTTCATTTGAACGTTCAGAAATTTAGGATCATGAGAAAAATGGACAGATTAGAGAATGGTTTGATGGAGAAAAAAGAGGATAGGATAATGTTAAATAAAGGTGGTAACACGAAAGGATTTAATATTGATCAGAGATAAGAGTGGAGGAAATAGAGAATGACGAGTTATCGAAGAGTTTGGAGTTTATAGAAAAGAAAAAAAGTAACATCGTTGTCAAAAGTATGAAAGAAGAATGCATGAAGGGTAAGATTGTTGATAACGATTGGGGTGAAGATTGATATCAATAAGATAAAATCGTTGGGAAAATATGACAAGAAGAAACTGAAATTGTGCTTGTTGGATGTGTAAAAGGAACAAAAAGAATGTAGTGAGGTTAAAAAAGTGTAGTGAATAGTGCTAAATAGTTATAAAGTAGCGGACAAATGACCTTCACCTCGTAGGTGGCGCCACTTTTTATGTCGTTTAAGATTGGTTCATTTTGATCATCAACAAAAATGAACCCCAGTTTTTTCTGTGGCATTATTCCACCAAGAAAATTCTTAATTCTTTTAACTATACTTCTGTGTCAGTTAATACAAATAATTCAGTTGAGAACCTATTGAATTACGCAAAGTAGTCGAAAAGGAGTCAAATATAGCAGGAATATTTTCAGTGTAACGTGTGTATGGTTATGAAAATTGACAACAAACAAACACAATGTCGTATTCATATGTGAATGCGTGTAAGTGCACAGCTTGTATTGGTGTCCTCGCAATTAATTATCAGCTTCCTCGAAGGCATTGATCATGTGAACATTGCTGCGATAAACGGCACAGGAATACCTCGTCTCGGTTGGGGATCTCGATAAATGAATATCGGCTTTATCATGATAAATGCTTTACTTGAGAAATTGTGAATGAGTTCGTCTATCTTAACACTCTTTTCTAACGAAAAGTCTTAATATGTTTACATGCTTATCCCAAGAGGAAATTTTGTCATTCTTAATAGCCGCTGTTCAAAAATTGTAATGATCTATTTTTTCTCGTTTGAAAAATATGCATAAAAAATAAGTTTTTTAAAATCACCCTTATAGTAATAAAGTTACAGAGTTTATCATTTTCACTTTTAAATTAGTCAAAATTAAAATAATACCAATTTTGCTAAATTTATGAATTTGTGGGTAAAATGAAAATTTCTTAATTATTAATAACATGTATAAATTTTCTTTAATGTAGAATTTTTAAGTATCAATATTAATCAAATAAATAAATTGTTACAAATCGTTGACGAGTTTTTCTTTTCTCAAAATTCGATGACAATTAACATCAATGTCAGTGGAATTATGGAGTGCACACCACTTGACTTGCAAAAAGAAACACAAAATGCAACTGCGGATTTGCCACCATCTAAATCGAAAGATAAATATGTAGAGACGTAGGGGGCTTTTCGAAAATGGCAATCTGATCACAAAACAACATCGTGCTTGGAGAATACTCTGTTGGCCTACTTTAAAACGATGAACAAAAAATTGAAGCCATCAAATCAACTCTCTATTTTCAAAAAAAAATTTAGAATAACAATTGATTTATTATTCATTTGATAGGATTAATTATTTGCTTGCAGAAAAATATTCTTCTATAAATAAACAATTTATTAAACTTGTAAAAAAATTAATTATGTAATTTAGTCATATCAAGTGAAGTGTTTCAAATGAAGAAATAATTAAGGGTATATCCAAGTTGTGGAAATGTAAACCAACAGTTCAAAATTTTTGAATAAAAAATAAAAATTTCTTATTTTCTTTGTAAAAACGGTAACTCAAGCAAAAATTTCTATCAAAAGCCAGTATTGACAACAGGCGCAGTATTGCACCAGTACTGGCTAGCCAAGAGTTGGCTCACCCGTACTGGTTCAGTACTGGTATAATAAAAATTCGGCACTATACCAGTATCGCACTTTAATACTGGCAGGTCAGTACTGCGTAGAAAGTAATAGAAATCCAGTACTGGTACAATACTGGTTTAGTACTGGCATACTTAAATTATATTATTGATCAACGAAAAATGCCTGTTTATCTTTTTTAATTTATAATTTTTTAATTTAAATAAATTTTGAAAAGTTCAATATTTTCTTAAAGTATCAAAATTTATTTGTTTATAACAAATTTATAAACAAAATACAACTTGTACAAAATAATGCCCTATACAATATCTACATCATTTATCCGGTAAAATCAACTGCCGTCAATAGTTTTCAAAGAATTTTTATTTTTCGAATTTGTTTAAATAATTATTGTTAAACAATTATTATTCATCAATTGGAACTTGTAACAAAAATGACCTATACAAAATCTTTATAACTTTTCCTATAAAATTGATTGCTGTTGACAGTTTTTAAAAATATTTTAATTTTTCTAATTTGTTTAAATAATTATTGTTTAACAAATAATGCTAAACAAATTACAACTTGTACAAAAAGTAATCAATACAAAATCTTTATAATTTTATGAATAAAATCGATTGTCGTGTTGGTAGCTTTTTGAAAATATTAAAGTTTATTCTAATTAATTAAAATAATTATTAATAAACAATTGAAAATTTTTAAATAAAAAACAGTTGTATTTATGTTTTCAATTTGACAGATAGTTAGTTTCACTTAACAATAACTAATTAATAACGTTATTAAGCGTTTGTTTGAGACATGAATTATTATTAAAGTCATATAGACA
>JUFY01031119.1:0-19674 GCA_001855655.1 Leptopilina clavipes | reverse complement strand
CCCGATCTGGCCCAAGTCTGGACATACTTGGCCCCGATTGGGGCCAGATAATTGCATCCAATCTGACTTCAAACGTTTTACCCGATCTGGCCCAAGTCTGGCCAACTTTGACCCCGATTTCCAAACCTGGCCTCAATTTGGTTTGAAACGCATTACCAGATCTGGCGCAAGTCTGACCATATTTGGCCCAGTTTGGACCTGATAATTGCCGAACCTGGTGCCGAACTGGCTTGAAACTGGCCCAAATATGGCCAGACTTGGACCAGATCAGGAAAGCTTTTTAATCTAGATTGGGGCCAGGTTTGGTAATTAAAATAAAGGCACGGATCAGAACTTGACTGTAATTTCTAAACGTGTAGGGGAGACCGGGGCGTAAAAGCTAAGGGGCGTAATAAATAATTGTAATTTATTTAAAAGTCCTAAGTCGAAATAATTTCACTCCCCACTCAAGTTAATGTACTTTGTGTACTGCAAGTTTGTAGCAAGTTTCATTGATATTCATTCACAATTGTAGAAAATATAGTAGAAAAACTAATTTTGACATACCAAAGTAAATTTTTAACATTTTCATTATTTGTTATATTTTTTTTAAAAATAACTTTAAAAAATCAATCAATATCACGTTTTGAGCTCGAAACATTTATTTTTAAGGGACAATAGAAGATTTTTGATTAACACTTACTGTATTGATAAAAAATATCAAAATATTCGACAAGTACTCCCGGGACGTAATGGCTAGTATTGCCAGGGGCGTGATGGCTAGTGCATTTCTTATATGGATTATTGTAAAAAAAATAATTTTGCTTTGAAAACTATTTCAGAGATCAAAAAAGTATTTAAAAAATTGTAATTTAAGTGTTAATTATCAATGTGAATTTTATTCATTAAAATAAATTTATTATACAGTTTCTTACTTTGATTAAAGACTCTTACTTTGATTAAAGACTATTTCGCAAAAAAATTTAAAGTTTTAGTTAAATATGTTTAATTTTCAATACTTTATATAATAAATTTAATGTACAAACCTTAATTAACAATATTTAGTTCAAATATTATAAAATTTGAACTTAAAAATAATAATTTTACTTATTAGCCATAACGCCCCGGCCTGGGGCGTATTGAATAGCTCTGCATTACTCCAGAAAAACCGTTCTAGAAAAAGAACTAGGAGAGATATCGGGACGTTTTTTTTTTAAAAAGAAAGCTGAAATACTAGAGTAACTTTTCTGTGGGATAAACATTTAAATAATGTAAAAATGACGAAGTAAAATAACAAAGAGTAAAAAGTTAGCCACTACACCCCGGTCTCCCCTACTTGTAGAACTATCTCTAAAACAGATGTAGAACTGTCTTTAAAATATATTTTTAGAATTATTCTTAAAACATAGTTTTAGAACTTTTTCTAAAACAACGTTCTAGAACTATTTATAAAATGTAGTTCTAGAACTATTTCTAACACATAGTTCTAGAACTAATTTCTAAAACAGTTCTAAATTGTATTTCTTGAAATGTTTGAAAATAGCCCTAGAACTATTTGTAAAACATAGTTCTAGAACTATTACTAAAGCAGACGTAGAACTGTCTTTAAAACATAATTCTAGAACTATTTCTAAAACAGTTCTAAATTATAGTACTAGAACTTTTTCGAAAACAGCCCTGGAACTATTTTTAAAGCATACTTTTAGAACGAATAACACACTCGTGTTTGCAATGAAAAAGTTTTTTCATGTTTTCTAAAGCATAAGAATCCCTTAAAAAAATAAAAGCCGTTTGGAATTAATTGGCATTATTTAATTAATAACTGATTAATACCTTAATTTTGTAATGCACATTCTTCATGAAACGAGATTAAAAAAAAAATGTGCAAAATCTCTATATGTTTCAACACATTTTCAACATTTGCATATTTTCATCGAACCCTATTCGTATTCCTCGATTCAATTTTTTTTTCGTCCTCCCTATTCATTCTCCCCATTTGCCTCCAATGGAATCACGTGAAATTATATTCGTTTCGGTGCTCAGTTTTCCGGGCACCGCAAAGTTTTCAGTTTCAACGTGACGAGCGCTTATGCTAATGACAAGAATTCTAATCGGGAATTATAATTGTTAATTCGTTAAATGATCCAAAGTCCTTGCTTCTCATTCGTTGAATCACATTGACGAAGAAGTGCCTTCTTCTCCCCTTCTACAATAAGTAATTGGGGCAACTATATTTTTGTCATCTTCATCCACATCAAGTTAAAAAATAATTAAGCACTTTCTTTATTAAATTTAGCGCACAAATGTGATTTGACATTTTAAATTTATTTTCGTATCTTTTGTCTTAAAACCTTCATATTCAAAATATCTGCGAAAATATGTAAATCGCGTGCAGCTTCTTTTTATTAAATTATTAACGAAAATTATTAATTCATTAAAATTTAGTCTAGAAATAGTGATGTTGATGTAAATTCAAAAATTAAGAGATCACATTTATTTTAGAATTAAAATTTTTTTATAAATTAATTAACTTCTTTTAAATTTATCTCACTAAGACTGGGTTTATAAATTTCGAATAAAAATACCCACATGACACGTAATGTTCCACTTTGCAAATTTTTGCATTGTAATATTGCCTAAAGATTGCTGCAAGGTTTCACAGTAAGTTTTCCAAAATCGGTTTTTGTAATAAAATATATTTTTTTTATAATAACTGAATTAGAAAGGAAAAATCTTTTTGTGAAAAATATTTTCTAATTTAAGGAAAAATTATTTATTTTGCAGTATATATTGTAAATTTAAGAAAATAAATAAATTCACCATAATAGTTATTGAAATTGAATTAATTTTCTCACCATTTTTGTGAAAAAAAAAATAATAAAGTGCAATTTAAAAATTAAACGCTCTTCTGAGCAATTTATTTAATTTCTCAAAGTAAAACGCTTTAGAAGTGGTTGAGTTTTCTTTATTGCATTATTAACAGAGTAGGGAGTACTTTCAATTTGCAGTTACATTTCAAAGAAACTTTTTACTCGTCTAAATGAAAATATAAGAAACATCTTCAGCTTTAGCAGTCTTGACTTTTGCTAGTTTCGTATATATAAAAGTAGAAAGGGCAGTTGACTTCTATTTGCAATGACGTTACACGGTTTACAGACAAACAGTGTCGTCGCACCGGAGTTTCTGTGAGTTGCATTTGCAAAAAGGCTGCGTCTTATTTTGGCCAAGAATGACTTATTTGTGATGAATGAGAACTAGACTTATATACAGACTCGAGTGAAAGGCAATTTTTTCCAATGCCAAAAAAAAAGAAAGAAAATATTTTGTTTTGAAAAATATTAAAAATTTAAATTGTGCATGAAAAAAATCCCAATTTTTGTGAAACTGAAATAGTTTTTTTTTTTTTTGTAAATGTTTGCATTAAATTATTTGCTTCAGTAATTTTTCTACTTTAGCATATTCGAAATAGAGCTTTAGCAAGGGCTGTGCCAGTTTTTCTAGTTTCTTACTCACTCATTTTGACCTAGAGAGCAGAAATTTGGTACAGATATACACCTAGTGTTCCCTCTCCTTCACACTGAAAAAAGAATATTCTTAATATTGATGTAATATTTTATTTCTTTCAAGAAAAAACTAATAATAAAAATCAATAATGTTTTTTAAACAATAGAGACTAATTTTGCGGAATTTCCATATAAATATCTCAATCAGAAAAAGAGAAAATGGCCAAAGTGGAATGTAATATTAAATCAAAGTTAGAGAAAGAAGAATCGAGACGTTGAATCTTGAAAACGCACGTGCCGCAGATTGAAGAAAGGGACTTAGCGAGACAAAAGTATCTCGTTCCAACAAAAAGCATCCCTACTAACGCCAATTCTTTTTCTCTGTCTTTCACTAAAAAAATTTATATTCTAAATTTAAGATTAGGTATATTTGGTTCTTATTTAAGGACAAAATCATTTGCGTTTTATTTTTAAATAAGAGCCAACATATATATTTTTAAATTTCCAATAAAATTTTTTATCGACGCTGATAATTGGGTGTCAGTTACTATTACGACTAAGAAAAGAAAGTATTTTTTTGAAATTTTACCTTACTGTTATTGAAAATCAATAAACTTCAATGTATTTTGTATTCAAAACAAAATTTGGTTTGTTATTTTGTTGCAAATAAAGAAAGCAGTATAAATTAAAACAGTGAATCCTAAAACAGAAGATTAATTTTCACATAATTACTTCCATATTATTAATTATAATCAAATTGGTTAAAATAATAAAAAACGAATACATTCGGACAAGTGGTATTTAATGATTTGCTCAACGTTTCGAAATCAAAACGATTTCTTTTTTAGGGAGTATATAAACAAATAATAATACAAAAAGGAAAGATAGAAAGGTTGTTTTTCCATATTATGGAACAATGTCAGAAAATATTAAAAGAATACTAAAACCCTTTAATATAAAAACAGTTTTTAGTGTAAATTCAAAATTTGATAATTTTATTAAACTTGGCAAAGATAGACTTGAGAGACTTAATCAATGAAATTGTGTTTATTTTGAGTGTAATTGTGGGAAACATCCTAATCAAAGAAATCATTACGTATTTGCAGACAAGAACATATTAAAAATATTGACATGAATGAAAAATATCACAATGTAATTAGCAATCACTTGACAAGTTGCAAAATTGACACTTCTCTACATTTTATAAAATGGAAAGAATTAAAAATTATACATGTTTAACCAAATCTCACTAAACGATTATTCGCAGAAATGTTTTTTATAGAGAAGGAAGGAAAAAATAGTTTAAATAAAATGAGTGACTTGGAAAATTTTGATAAATCGTATGAAATGATTTTGAATCTTTCCTTGAGTAATAACTAAACGTAACAAAGGCTCATTTCCTTTCTCTATTTTTTATTATTGTTTTGTTTCGTCTCTGTCTACTATTTATTATTCATAGCGTTTAGAGTTCAGTTTTAATTTTGACATTCCAGTTTACACTCACTTATATTTTATTTTCTTTTATTCAATTTTTATTTTATTTTTTCAATATTTAGTAGAGTGTAAATTGTTTAAAATATTTATTTGTGTTGTTCTTATAATTTATTGTTATTTATTTATTGTTAACAATGGATTATTTCTTTCTCTTGGTATGTAATAATATATTTATTATTATGTAATATTTTGAAAATTTTATCTGTAATTTAACATCATTTGCTGTAAAACGTCTTATTTTTTTGGTAAGATATTTTGTTCTTTAGTTTTATTTTTTGTTTATTCTTTTGTTCTTATATATCGTCGATTATATTTTTTCTCCATATAAAAATTTTTTTTTGTTTCTAGTTCATTAATTTATATTTCATTGTTTATTGTACTATTTTTTTTGTATTTTGTCGATTATATTTTCTTGTTTTATTTATAATTTATTTAATTTATTTATACTTTCATTGTTTATATTTTTATTGTTTTTGTATTATTTTTATATCTTTCTTTGTCTTTTGTATTATTATTTGTTGATAGACTCCCTGAAGAGGAAATCGTTTTGATTTCGAAACGTTGGAGCAAATTATTGAAAAAAAAAGATTAAAATGATAAAATGATTTAAAAAAATAAAAGGTATTTTACGATACTGCATAAAGAGTATGGAAAACAGAGGCTTCGCCTAATGGTCCGGATCACATACCGCGTTAGCACTTTACGTCCTGAGAATGGATCCCCTTTCGACGATTTGAATAATCATTATATGCAGCGACGTTCCTCGCAAACAAATTTGTTATTACAAGCATTGAGAGTGAGATTATAAACGTACCGCGAATTGAAAAAAAATGCAGAGAAAAGAAAAATGGTTGAGGAAAAATGAAGATGGGACAAACTACTCTAGACACGCAGAGATCAAAGATTTAAAGTGAATCTCGCTTGACAATACCCCGGGTTCGTTGCTTTCACTGTTGTTTTCTTCTACCTTCATTTTATCATTCTCTCTACTTTCCTCTGTTGCCTATGTGTCGAACAAGCGGCACTGGTACCAAAGCTCTTCTGTAATTTGACGTCTAATCTATTTATCGCCGCTATTTTCGCTTTACCATCAAACAAACACAAAACACCGTTAAAAGGGATAAAGGGACGCAATTTTAAATTACAAAATTCGTTTTCTTTTTACTTTGACAAGTATTTTTTTTTTAAATTTATTTCCTACTTTAAAGTATTTTGAAATAATTATTTATAGGGAAAATAAACTTTTTTGAATTTTTATTATGTTGGTAGATTCAATCTTTTCCGATTAAATAATTACCGATTGTACATTTTCTTTTCTATGAAAAAATATTTACATCTGACCTGTTAAGTTAGATGGAAACTGGTCACAGAATCTGTTATATACCGGAAAACTGATTTTATTAAAGTGGCCATACTATTAGGTACCCTAAAACTTTCCCGAATTCATTATCTGAAAAGAAAATTGTACCGAACTTCCGAAATGCTTTTTTTCCGAAGACCATCTTACCGAATTGACAAGATCCCGAAAATAAAAAATGTTTTGATTAATTTTCGCATACTTGCAAAACCTAAAAAAATGTGTAAATATGTAACAAAAATTTTAAATAACAATGTAACAATTTATTATTTTGAAAAATATAAATCACCAATTTTTCATCATGAGTTCTTGTTTATTTAAATGGCAAAGTGTTTCTTTATAAAAAATTTAATTTGTTCCCAAAAATTATACAATTCAGACATATACGATTTTGATCAAACTTGATTAAAATACTATCAGAAGATGTATATAAATTAAATCATATAAGCGACGATAATTTATACAATAGACAGAAAAAATAGATATATAATGTTCAGTCGCAAAAGTTTTCTTTACTTATCTTGATTTCGGAAAGAAAAGAATCCTTAAAGCGTGATACAGAATAACAACGATAGATTGTGTGAAGATCTCTGGATTGATATCATCGTCTATAATTTTGTTTTAATCAAGGGGTGATTCCTTTGTCACGTCAATGATTGGCTATACAAGCAAATGATCCTCAAATTCCTTCACCGAATTTGATCGTTGTATTTTATAATTATCCAGGCCTTTTTGTTTAATTATTTCTTTTCCCCACAAGAAAATGCCACGATGTAAGTTTCACTAAAATAGTCGAGCACTGAAAGAAGATCCGCATGCACCTTCTTTTAATCTTCCTCAAATTTTCCTGTTTGGAAATCTGGTTAAAAACACCATCGGATACTACTGACAGTTCTGTCCGAAGCAAATGTGAAGAAGGATTTTCTGGGTTGATGATCGGCTTCTTGTTTTATTCTGCTTTTTACTTCTTCCGCTGTGCATTCTTCCTCATAAACTGGATGCTCATGTTCATCCTGTTTGGGTACTTTGAATGCTGAAGAGCACTAGATGAGCTGGTTTCAAGAAAATTTCCCATTTATCTGCACTGAGAGACCTTTTGTACAGCAGCAGACTTTCAATAATCTGCTGCTAATTATTCTGTCGATAAGCTGTGATCCTATGCTTTTGGTCTGCTGCAAGAAAATTTTTGGTGTGTGACTGACCAAAAATTAGACAGCTACGCGCAAATGGGTTGAGCTTCTTTGTTTCTTCTTTTTCTACTTTTACTTTTGGTCAGTCACTAGCAAAAATTTAGAACGTAGCGCACCTAGTCTAGAGGACTGCTGCTAGCAAATATAAAGTTTTGCTGCAGCCCAAAAGGTCTTTCAGTGTGGGTACCAGGGCACTCGGGATTCAAGTGAAATGAGAATGTGGATGCCTTGGTCCTTACGGAGTTCAAGACTGGTACTAGACATAAATGTTATGCCTAGAACCATCGGTGGCAATTATGCCAAATTTGGTTACGGGAGCTTTAGGAATATAAGGTCAAAACCCATGTGTTGGTGTTAAAAACCTAACAGGAACTTCGCAAGAATCCTCCTTAAACTCGATCAAAATACTTAGAAATACTTAGACGTATGGTTTTGGAGGCTTCGGAAAGAAGAAGCTCGGATACTCCAGAAAAGATCAGAAGAATAAGACGGTAAAAGAGGATGCACCTCTGAAGAGGATCGACATGAAAGAGATGGAGCTACCAAAGCCAATTTGATACAGGATGGAACCATAGGTTGAAGGGATTGCTGAAAGGATCAATGATGATGATCAGGGTTGTGCAATAGAAGATGTATGCTAACGTTTTGAGCAAACTCCTAAAGGAGGTAAATCAAGACGTCACCTACACGAGGGCTCTAGGTGCAATACCTACTAAAAAGGGAGACCTTCTCATTAAAATCAGACGCGACTTCAATAAGGAGGCTTTTACCTCAGATGTAATCAGAGCGGTCGGAAGCATGGGTAATGTACAGTCGGTGGATCGAAAAGTTACGCTTGAGATCCGCGACATGAATTGCCTCCCCTAGTAGAGAAAGTCTAGCAGGTGATGGAAAATGTTCTCGAGAAGCCAGAAAGCAGAAAGGTGATGATCACCAAAAAGAGGAATCATCCCTCTCGGTCTGTAATGACAAGTCCAATGAACCGTTGCTTCGAAAAATATTAACATCAATTTAATTAATCAAAGACACTTACTATAAAACATTAATGCTTCACACTAAATAAACCTATTGAAATCTGAATAAGTTCATTTTCACTAATGAAGGTTTTTGTAGAAAAAGAAGTAAAGCGAGATTTCTTATTCCGAACGAAAATTTTTAAAATCCAAAAACTAAGAAAATTGTCTGAAATCTTTATAAGAACCTTTTTTGCGTACTTTTATTTACCTCATTTTCAACTCCAAAGATTATTTGAACTAAAAACGCTTTAATAAAAATGCTCGTTTGATTTACGGGATTAAAGCTGAACAGAAGTCGTAAATAATTAGTGCGAAAAAAACTGAGTTTCCCTTGGGCAAAATCATACACCAGGTGCTATTAAGGGTATAAGAAAAAATGTAAGAGGTATATGTCACGGTAATTACGCATGCGTATCGCTTAAAGCCGTTATTAATATTCAACAAAGATACGAGTCAGTAGATTCATGGCTTCAGAAAACGTTTCTAGATTTTCTGCAATTTTTCTTTTTCTAACCTATATATAACTTTCTAGAGACATGTAAAAAATTTTTTAATTCCACTCTTTAATATTTCAAATTTAAATTATTAAAGATTTGAATTAAAAAATTTATCAATCAAAAATTTCTGAACGTACAGAAATGAGGAAAATTATTTAACTTTACTGAAAGTTTAATGAATTGGAAAATAAGAATCACAAAGAAAATATTACAAATAAATGTAATCAATTGCATAAAAAAAATTATAATATTCCTTGTGAAATTTAATGTTTAAATATGTTTCCTTTCATATTATCCACCTTCTCAAAATACTACACGTCCGTAAAAGTTTTATTAAAGACCCGATAAAGATTTTATTATGAAAGAAAAATAAAAGGAGGAAAGCATAATAAAATCGTTTTGTCAATAATTAATAAGTAGTTCTTTACCTGGAATAAATGATAGCACAAGAATGAAACATATTAAAAGTTAATACAAAGAATTGAGATAGAATATATGACGTATCGCTCCATCTACGTATATTGTTTTCACCGTATGTGGTGAAATTCAAATGGAGTCGATATACAGTTTGGATTCTATAGTTGAAAATAAAAATACACGAATGTCAATAGTTGTTCTCGTTTACAAGCGGTCACAGAAGCATGTGTATAATAACGATCAGAGAGCTTGGAATAAACATTCAATCGCCGTCGAGATAGACCGAAACGGCAATTTAGTCACCACGATGCGAAAAAGCCACAGGGATTGTTGAGCTGGTGACGAAATGTCAGCAGCAACGATTTTCTCCCTCAATCTCCTTCCCTTCAAATCGGTTTACTAAAATAATCGAGCACGTCATAACCATAGAGTTAATTTTCTAGCTTAATTCTCTTGTAATATAATGATAAAATGAATAATAATAATAATAATAATATATTAAAATTAATAACAACCTAACTTGTGTACGGTGGGAATAAAAAATCCCTTTGTTCGATTAATCCTGTAACGGTTCTATTTCGTGGATCTTAAAATATTTAAAACTTTCTCTTCAGGTAAGTTGATAACCTAGATCCAGTTAGACAGCCAAAAATAGTCGATATTTTAGGAATTTTTTCTGACAAAACTATTGAATATTTGAATTTAAAAATAAATGCACATAAAAAGAGTACTTTGAACTTTATTTTTACATTTTTTATTTATGAAAATAATTTTTTTTAAACTTCTATAAAAAATTTGCGGGAGCTCGTCCAAAGTGAAGTGTCTTGTGGTGAGCAGGATATTTCTGGACTGGATCATCTAAAAACAAAAAAAAAATTTTTCGTTAATATAATAGATTATCCTGTGATTAATCGAAGGAATAAGCAAAATAATAATTTTTGTCAAAATGGCGCCTTCTGAAAGCAAGTTAGCAACTTATCAATGGAAGAGTTACTGGAATTCTGGAGAAGGACAGGACTCTAAAATAAGTTGACTTTAAACGAGCTAACTAGGGACAGGTACAAAGGGTAGCAACCTAAGTGCCAGCTCTCTGTAAGGCAACTCGAGATCGAGGATTAGATTAGATTCCTTTATGTATTGTCGAAACATATAATTGCATTGCAATTATTATTTAATTGTTATATAATACCTAAGAGGAAATTTCACAATGAAAACTAGTTATCACACTAAACTATAGATAAATGCATTATCTAAATGTTTGTTTAACAAGTTTTCCCCGTTTAATTTCCCGCGTTCAATAAGGATGGCTCGATCTTCAAATAGAGCATTTCTCTCGAAGTGAAACGACCCGTTCGACCATAAGTCAACGGGCACAGTGTTTGCTGATGAGAAGGATGGGGGCTTGAAGAAGAGAATTTAATAATAATAGGGAGAGAGGCGGTTGATGGTGGGTGCTCGTCGTAAGACATGGATGTAATCTTAGGGGGGTAACTCATACGTTAAGACGGGAGACACATTCCAACGAGTAACAAACGTTACCCACTCTTACCCCCAGTTAGTCTTCCACCTCATTCTGTTCGATATCGGAGGCTGGAAAGGGGTTGGTGGTAAGGGAGTGCGCGGCGACATAATTCTAATTTTATTGCCAGACCCGGCCGCGCACGCAAGCCGGCTCTCTCCTTGGGAACGCGAATTTATGGGTAATTTTTCTTATTAATTTTCATAAGTTCGACATGTGAGCTTGGCTTGCGACAAAGCCAAACTTGCCTACCCAGCCTCTTCTTCAATCCACTTGGCGACTCACGGTGGGAAACCTATCCCCCTCTTATAACAACGTCGACGAGAGAAGCGGCTTATTGAAAGATGCCGCTGAGATTCGGAGGGTTTAATCCTCTAACCCTCCTGTCAAGAGTGAACCTTGCAACTTTTTACGAGAATACTTGAGCGCCGCAGAGAGTCTTCTGTATACGGATATGACTTGCCCAGGAACGTCGCGTCGAACCCTAGATTAAAAAGTTTCCAGCGACCGCTACTCGATGAACTCAATTGCACCAAGCAACAACTAAAGAGTGCCTTATGTCGATAACTCAAGTATCAGGAGAATTTAAGTACCTTTTTTTATACGATAATTGTATCATCAAGGCATTATCATTTTGGTTAGTTTCTAAAATAAAAATTAATGACTCTCTTAGTATTTAATTTCCTCTAAAATCGGTTCAACTAGGTAACTCAATTTTGACTTATTTATAATTTTCTTAAAAATAATACCTTTATGTCATAAATTCTATTCCTGTTAAACAAAAGCGTATCTAAAGATAATATACAGTACAAAACTTTTCCGGAATTGGGAGAAATGATAAAGATTGTAGATAAAGAAATAGTTGTTTAAATTATACTCACTTTCATATGTGAAGTTTCCCACTATTGAGTTTTCCGAAAGGAGCAGATTTGGGAATGAAAATCTTCAGAAAGGGAAAAATAGGATGTCTGAAAAGGGAAAGTGGGCTGTTAAATTTGGGATTGGTTATTACGTCAAAATGGCAAAAGAAAAATGGAGAAAAGCTCATTAGTGAAAGGGCCTTATTGGTTAATTTGGGTCCGTTCCAGTTTTAGGGGTTTAAGGCGTAGGAGGAACATTGAAAAAGGTCCATGAAACCCCAGACAGCATCTTAGTAGTATTAAAGTTGATTTTAAAAGATAATAAATTTATATACTTTTGTCGGCGAAAACAAACTGACCCACAGTATATTTCTGGATAATTGAAAAATTAATTCTCTTTACTCTAGATTTCATGCAGTCTGGTCACTGTCGTAACTTATTTTTCTCTTTAGGACGAAGCAGACAAGTGCAAATATAAAATGCAAAGCAAGGGTAAGAGTCGGGCGGCAGAATATTCGAGAAGTCGAGCGGAAAAGAACGTCTCCAGAACGCTTTGGAGCTGTAAATAATGGAGGGTGGCGAACGGAACGTTACTGCTCAACGTGTACATTGTATATATAGTATATAGGCAACTGAAAAACAAGTATTGGCTTCAAGTATAACGGAGGGATGTTGCGAATTGAAAATTACATGACAAACTCGGGCCGCGATTTACTGTTCCTTGCTACAAATTGCGAATAAACAACAAGTCCACATTTCGAAGACCAATGTCGAATGGTGCTAACTTAAAATATCATTTTAAATTGTCACGTACGAGAAAAATTCTTGTTTCAATATTTTCATGTAAATAAAAGCAAAGTTTATTTTTTATACTGAAAACATTTTTTTTAACATGTAAATAGAATTCTTGATGTAGTAATTTTATTTCAAAACTATTGGTTTTTCTTGCTTGGGTATTGCTAGCAATTTTATATTTTTAAAATTTAATTTTTATTTTAACATTATATTCTAACATTATATTCTAATATAAAAATAAAACTTAGACGGTTTTGTTCTTAATGAGGAGTAAATATATCTTCTTGAATTCATAATATAATTTTTTCAGTGAAAGATAGGTAAAAAAAATTAGTGTCAGTAGGATGCTTTTTGTTGAAACGGGATACTTATATTTCGCTAAGTCCCTTTCTTCAATCTGTGGCACGTGCGTTTTCAAGATTCAACGTCTCGATTCTTCTTTCTCTACGTTTGATTTAATACTACGTTCAGCATCGACAATTTTCTTTTATTTCTGATGAAAAGTTTTATTGCAAATTTCATCAAAATAATCTGTATTGTCTAAAATGAATGATTAAATTATTTTATAAACCAGTTTTTTCTCGATACACAGTAAAAAATTGGAATAAAACCAATAAAATGAAATACATAATTTAAAAAAGTTCCATCATGAGTCTGTGTGTGTTTATTAATTCATCATAGTCTCGTTCCAATATTGATTTAACAAATTAAGTTAAATCTGGAGAAAAAGAAAATATTTTTACCCCTAGATTAAAGGTGATTATGGTTTTATTTGGAAGTTAGTACAATAATAAATGTAAAACATTTTGTCTGGAGGATGTGGAAAAAATTTCCTACTTTAAACGATCATTTTACGCTTCTATCTCGATGTGAATTTCAATGATTACTTTTCTCACTTATTCTTGAAAACCCTTTATAAAAGTCGGTCTCTAATTAAATTTTTCCTGAATATTCGATGCAAGAGCAATTCCAGCGAAGCAGATTGTCTGCTTTTTATTATTCACGGTGGAAAATTTCATAGGGGGTGACTCCGTTCTAATCCGAACGAAATTTGGTCATGTGACGCCTAAAAGAATTAGCATTTGATCTCGCCAACGGCAAAATGTCCCTCCCACGGGAATTGACAATTGTAGTGGTTAGCTCTCAGCAAAAAAAGAAAGAGACCCTTCAATTGAAGTTCCACGCGCTGTTAAATTGTTCTTTTTTCACCAAATCAATGCACTTCGCAATAATTTTGCTTTAAATTATACAAACGATGATTTTCTATTGATCATTTTACTTCAAGAGAGAAGTTTTAAATCGTTGTTCGAATTTTTTTAACTGGCGTTTCCTTCCGGAACCTCGATTTATATGCGTTAAGTTCCCCATTGTTGAGTTTTCCGAAAGGGGCAGATTTGGGGATGAAAATCTTCAGAAAGGGAAAAATAGGATGTCTGAAAAGGGAAAGTGGGCTGTTTGCTGTTAAATTTGAGATTGGTTATTACGTCAAAATGGCAAAAGAAAAATGGAGAAAATCTCATTAGTGAAAGGGCCTTATTGGTTAATATGGGTCCGTCCCAGTTTTAGGGGTTTAACTTCGCAATAATTTTGCTTTAAATTATACAAACGATGATTTTCTATTGATCATTTTACTTTCTGTGCTCCTTGATAGTGGCTCCTATAAGTATTCGTGAAGTTGTAATTTCTAACTTCAATTATGTGATTTGTTTTTGACTTTTGGATTAACGATTTAATTGCATTCCTTTTCCATAAAATATCCATGAATGGAAAAATATTTGTTCGTTTTGTTTCGGAGAAATGATTTTCACAATTTTCTAAATCATTGTCATAAGTCACACTGTAGAAATGTGTGAGGTTACGATTATTTGAAATTCCAAAAGTTATTTCTGAGTTTTAATATAAAATTATAGTTTCGAAAGAAATAATTTTCCTATATACATTCTAAAGTAAAAGTATGTTGTGTTCTGAAGAGTTTGCTAGCGGAGAATTGTAATTCTTCATTTGAATTGTGAAAAGAATTGTAATATGCAACGCTTGGGAAATCACAAGCATTGCGGATAATATAAGGTTTCTCTAGTAGGGTGGCGTGATTTGAAGACATAATCCACCAACCGAAAGGTGGCAGTGCCCGTGTAATAGGCAGTATAATAGCATGATCCGTGGGACTACTGTTAGGTAATAATGCTGCCCTATCAAACATTGATTAGGACCTTAATGCGCCAGCAATCGTGCAAGCTCCATTGCAAAAGATTATGAGAATTGTAAAATTTATTGTACCACCAGTACAGAATTTTTAATTTTCTAACCTGGTATATACTGGAATAATAATTTACAATAATTACTTCTGGCTGACCATTCTAATAGTTGGCACAATTTTGTTTCTTCTAATCGTGACTTATCGTTTTTTTCTTTAAGAACAATAATTAATCGAACGATTTTCAATTATCGTTAATATGTCCCAAAAACAACAAAAGCGAAACTTATTACTCTATTATTTTATTGATTGATTACGAATTAAATCATATGAGCGACGATAATTTATACAGTAGACAGAAAGAATAGATATATAATGTTCAGTCGCAAAAGTTTTTTTTACTTATCTTGATTTCGGAAAGAAAAGAATCCTTAAAGCGTGATACAGAATAACAACGATAGATTGTGTGAAAATCTCTGGATTGATAACGACGTCTATAATTTTGTTTTAATCAAGAGGTGATTCCTTTGTCACGTCAATGATTGGCTATATAAGCAAATGATCCTCAAATTCGTTCACCGAACTTGATAGTTGTATTTTATAATTATTAGGGCCTTTTGTCTAATTATTTCTTTTCCCCACAAGAAAATGCCACTAGGTCTCGCTCCAAAAATGGAAAATACGCTCGATTTTTACTACTCCTTCCTCATACAAAGCAACAAAAATAAGGAAAGAAAGTATTCCGGCACAATTCGTAAATTATTCCAGGACATACCCGATTTTTCATCCACCCTTGTAGTTTCATTTGGTATCATCCGTTCTCTTACTTTATTCGTTACAAGCTTCTACCAAAAAACATCTGCCCAAAGTCAAAATTCTATCTGTTGCACCATTAGAGATTATAATAAATATTATCTTGGAAATTATTTGAATAAGTATTTCTAAAAGTAGCACAGGAAGGCTTTGAGGGAGGAAATCTGATCCGGGTATCATTATCGAAAGGTTTTGTGAGTTTAATGGTAGGAAGTCTGATATAATCAATCAAACGATGGCAAATCACTGTATGACAAGAAAGTGAAAGTGGCATTGACATAGACTTTTGAAAGTGTCAGGCAAAGGACCAAATGACTGAATGATGGGGAGGAGAAGAGGGTAGCTGATGGAATGGCAAAATGGGAAAAGACAGGCGAACCACAAATCAAAGACGCAATGACAGTTAATTCATAACTCGCGAACCCCACCTGAAATTCGACCTCAATACCCTCGCACCTTTCAAACACCTACTATATATAAAACACCCCCATCTCTGTTTCAATCTGGTACTCATTCTCGAATTGCGTGCAACGTATGTGTGTAGACCAAGCCCAATGCTTGTACATTCAAATGAATGTTTTGAATAACCATTCGGCTGGTCTGCACTCAATTGAGTTTTAAAAATCCGATTGCCATTCACTTCCTGTCTCTATTTATGTCATTTCGACTTGCTTCTAGGATTTATTTTTTCAATATGCAAATCCTCCATCAGATTATTCAGATTCACGCTTGAAAGTTTTTTACTTCCGTAATAATCCATTAATGAATTGAAACTTTTCTGGATGCTTTAATTCTTTGATCGGGAGTAGTAAATATTATCATATACTGGATTGATGAAAGTCTAAAGAATAAATTTTGCAATACTTCCACGATTGTTGAATTATCACGATTGTGATCAAAAATAAAATCAATAATTTCTATAAAAATTATTTTCTCAAAACCGTTAAGTATTTTTATCATACAAAATTAAAATTAAAGGAATTCTTTTTCAGAATCGTACGAGACTGATGATAATGATGAGAAAAAGTGAGGTGAGTATGAAGAGGTCCAGAAAAGGCTGCTGTTATTCGTCGAGGCAATTTGGGATCGGTAAGTCTTGTTTGTAATAATTACGAAACATTATTTAATTGAAGGTGGGCTGATTAGATTGGTCGAAACATTGTAATCATTTGTGTATTTATGTGAGATCGTTATTACCTATATTTCGGTTTTTGAAATCGTCGTGAAATTAGCAAAATTAATGTATGGTGCTTACAATTACATTGATTAGAGGACAGAAACAAGATTGAATCGTTCATCGTCATTTACAATTTACACTGTAAAATCGATGCTATGCAGCGATATTCTCTCAACTCTATTCAGAACCGATGTTTATACACCGTTTTTTAGTTTTTGCCGAAAACTATCTCATCAAGTTTGAAATCCTTCACAGATAGTGAACATTCTGTTTTATGTGAAAATAATAGTTAAATAAATAATAAGTTTCATAGAGAATAATATAAATAGTTTATTCTCACTAAACTAAAAGATATTGTCCGTATTCTAAATTATATTCTTATCGGAGAAAGAAATATTCTTACTTTGAGAATATCTTCTAAGCAAGTTAAGAATATATATTCTTACGATAGAGCGTGCTGCGGTCGCCATAACGCGTGTCCGTTTCCAAGTAAAGTGCAGTGAGTGTGCGACGTGGTTTTTAGTATTCTTTTGTTTATTATATTAAAAACAATGAATCCAGTAATTGAGTGGCTAAAAAATAATGAACTGGAAGAACTGATTTACATATTTGAACGTGAGTTTATAAAGTTATCAACTAATTCTACTGACTTATTAATCATGCTTTCTCAAAAAAGAGGTTAAATTTAAAAATTCTGTAAATATGTTCATAAATATAATTTGTTGAGATTTGCATTCAAAGAAAATAAAATTTTTTTAATCAACAAATTGTTTAATTATAAATAGTTTTGTTAATTTATATATCTTTGTCACATTAATTAGTTCTATAATTAGATTCATTTGATTGAAAAATTATTACTTAGATTATAAATAAAAACTATTATTCCCATAGAAACCCAAGAATATTTTATGCTTATGAGTTTAAGAATATATTCTTAATATAAGAAGAACGTCTTAATAGGTTAAGAATATATTCTCGTTAAGGTTTCTTAGAATATATTCTTACGTAAAGTATATTCCCCATTTATACCAAGAATATATTCTTGGCGCCTATTTAAGTCGCGAATATTCTAACGTCAAGTAGAATATTCTTAAAGTTAGAATATTCTTTTTTCAGTGTAATTATATTCATGAAAATAAATATTTATATTATATATTATGTGATATTAATTGAACTTTATTTAAGAAAATAAGTTAAATTAAAAATAAGGGCAAAATTCCTGAAGTGTCACAGGTCAAGAAATTGAGTTTTTTGGATCGGTCTGAAATTTTCAGAAATTGTTGTCCTATTGGATGGTACTTTATGTACGAAGTATTGTTACGTTTAATCAAAATTTATAGGATGTGGAGGGGGTTGAAATTTCTCACTTTTGATGAACATCTACTTTTTCAACATTTCCTAACTTTTTTCCTTTTGCTCATAGAAAAATTTCGTTAACATGTTTTTGTTTTTCTTTTTAACGAAGATTTAGAAGGTAATATTAGTTTACAAAAAAAATATAAATTTGACCTCTTTTCTTCAAAAATAAAAATAAATTTGAGTTTTTTTCAACTTTCGACCCTTTTTTTTCTTGAAAATATGTTTTGTCGTGTTATCCGTTTGGTCGTATGTGCGTTAATAACATTATTATTCTTATAAAAGGAAATATATTTTTATTATTATAAGACATTTTGTTAAAGATTGTCAAAAGATTGTATGTCAAGATTGGTTTCATAAAAACGTTAATTTAATTGTTTTAGTACAAAGCGAGTACAAAGCGTTTACTATAAAAGTGATAGAAGGCGCAACTTTTTGTTCCCATGTAAGGCTTTTACTAAATATCAATTGTTAAATTTACCATAACAATTCACCTTTAGTAAAAGCCTTACATGAAAACAAAAAGTTGCGCCTCCTATTACTTTTATAGTAAACGCTTTGTACTCGCTTTGTACTAAAACAATTAAATTAAAGTTTTTATGAAGCCAATCTTGACATACAATCTTTTAACAATCTTTAACAAAATGTCTTATAATAATAAAAATATATTTCTTTTAATAAGAATAATCCCAAATGGCTTAGTATATCACTTGAATGTCATGGTGATATCAATCAGGAATATTCCTGTGATATTCAGGTTATATCAAAATGTCCGCTTCACGGTGATATCACACAGTAATATTCCTGTGACATTTGTGTGATATTGAGGTGATATTTCTCTGTGATATTCGTGTGATATTGAGGGAATATTGGAGTGTTATTCCTGTGATATTAAGGGAATATTCCCGTTTTATAAATTTGTTAAAAATTTTTATGTATTTTTTTTAATTACGTTAATTATATTAATTTTTTTAATTAACGTAATTATAATAAATATATAGAAAATTTGAATAAATTTATAAAACAGGAATATTCCTTTGATGTCACAGGAATATCGCAGGAATATTCCCTCAATATCACACGAATGTCTAAAGAATATCACTGTGTGATATGACCGTGAATCTGATTTTTTGATATAACCTGAATATCACAGGAATTTTTAAATGGAAATAGAATTACAGCATATATTAAAAGATGCACCTTAAAAAGCTCTACTAAATTAAAGAAATGTTTTTGCTTCCTCATAGGGAAGCTTTGTATTGGTAAAAATTTTGAATTTTGATTTTTTTATACATATTAATGTATTTCGACCTTGAAAACTCAAAAAAGATGTTTTTACAAAATGTCCCGATGTGTGTGTTTGTGTGTTTCTAAACATTACGTTTCGGCATGTGCCTAAGAAAATTTAAGACCCAGATAAAATTTTTTTACCATTTTCTAGATCTCTTTGGGGACAACTTATAGAAATAGTTTCACCGAATTATTGTAAATATTATTTTTTTTTTTT
>JUFY01031118.1:0-20473 GCA_001855655.1 Leptopilina clavipes | reverse complement strand
CAATTGGAATGTGATTTTAGTTTCAATATAAAGTTAACTCAAAAAGTTTTATTAATTTTCATTTTTCTCCACAAAAGATATTCATAGAAGAAAAAGAAAAATTTAACACTGTACAAAAATTGAAAAATCATAATTTAAACATTAAGGTAAGTTAATTTACAAAAATTTATATTCATATAGTTACATTAAATAAATGCACATTATTATAAATACATACTATATATTTTTTTTTCATTTTACAATGACTTTTAATGCGTCGTTGAAAAATGGACCATTCATAACCATGAAATTTGTTGACTCTTTTAAAAGTTAATTTAAAAGGTACTAATACATATTTTGCAATATAAAACCTCCAATCATAATCAAATTGTATACTGGAATATTATGTATTAATTTCAGGTTTTTTAAAAATTATCGAACAACCAGCTTTAGACGATTTTCGATGGACTGACCCACATCTCTAAACTTTGCTGAAAGTTTGCAGTGCAAACTTCCGAACTTTGCACTGCAAAGTTCCTGCAAAGTTCCTGAAAAAAAGTGTGCTATCTGGGATATATCAAAAGACAATCAAATAACGGAATAATTTTATTTATTATTATAATTGATTGATGATGGTTGATATCAGTTTTATATTTAGTAATCTAAGAAACAAATAAAATAAATTTATTATCAAAATTTTAGTGAGCATACTTTTGCATTGATATATTATTATCTTGTACACTTTCTTAAATCTACTTTATAGTGAATTTTGATTTTGAATTTAGTCAACACTATATTAACATTTTAATTAATTATTCATCAACAGGAAGTGTTGAAAAAATAAAAAAATGGAAAATTTTAAACTTACATCAAGTATTGCCACTTCAGGATGATCTTCACCGCAAATCAAAAGTGCAAGATATCGTGCTCGGTATAATAATCTTAGGGATGCTGAGACATGGCCATTGGCAAATGAGTACAAGGCCAAATGTATCTGTAGAAAAAAGGGGAATTATTACTTTTCGTTACAATGTATTTAATTGTGTATTTATGACTTTTGTAAATTTAAGCGATAATTTTAAATCACTTTAATACATTAAAATCTACTAAAATTGTGCAAAAAATAAGCCCTAAACAAAATGATTGGGATTATTTCTAATAAGATATTTAAAAAATTATTCAATTTACATTTTTTTTCTTAAAAATAACATTATTATTTAAATAATAAACATATTTTAATGTTCTTAGGCTTATTTTAAAGTCAATTTCACATGCAATAAAAATATCTGATTGTTGTTATGATGATAATTTTTTATAAGAAGATGCAAGTTGCCGAAGTTGGTTCAAGAAATGTGAAAAGATTTAAAGATTTTTCATTCTGAGGAAAATAATTCTAAAAATTTTTGCAATGAATATTTCATAATATTTTAAGTACCATTTCTATGAAAATCGTATTCGTATACTACATTCTCGCCAATAATGAGAAATTTTTGAATTTGTGCGATATTGAACATTTTCTAATTCCGGTGAATCTCCACGTTTCATGACCTCCTGATGCCAAAAAAATGGTTTTTAGAAAACTTGAATAAATTTTAATTAATCGACTTCAAACTTGATATGCACTTTAAGTATACATAAATTTCACCGGAGTTCGTTAAACAGTAAAAAAAAATTTTTAAACTTAAAAAAAGTTAAATTTTTGTTCATAAAATAGTAATATAGTGATGAGAATGTAAACCTTTAAGTCGTAGTAACTTTAAGAAAAAAGAGCACTACTAACACACAATTTACATTATCCACTTGAACAGAAAAAAAAGTAATATCGTATTCACAAGCTTTCTCTATTAAAGGATTGATCTTCTTTGTATATTAAGTAATTTCGCATGTAAGTATTGAAAAACAATGCTCAAAATCGCACAAATAAAATATCGTATTTTAACAAAACTGACAAGCAACATAGTGCCAATTTCACAGACATTGCGTGAATGTGTTAGAAGTCAAGAAAGTAACGCCGATTCGAGCTATAAATATTCTTTATTTTTTATTAATGTTAGAAGTTAGAATATATATAAGCAATGCTATAAAAGTCACTTATTTATATTATTTTTTATTATTTATTGTAATTTAAATTCAACAAAAATTAAATGTAAAATATGATTGAATTAAGCTTAAATTCGAATTGGTAATTGATAAACAAATACAAAAATAAAAAATATTTCAGTGACTAAATACCAATCAAACCAAATGTTGTTTTGGAAGAAATTTTTTGTAAAAGAATAATGAAACACTCATTTTATGATATAATTGTTATTAATGGATAAAAGAATTTTGAATTGTTTTCTAATGATTTTAGAAGTATTGTAATTCATAAAGAAATAAAAAAATCGTGCAAATAGATTTATAAACCCGCCGAAGATACGAACCAATTCAGGAGGAGTTTTAATTAATGCATAGACGAAATTTTAAATTTATTTATATAGGAACTAGAAAACCGTCAAATACGGGTAAGATAGCTATAGCTATATTAACTTTTTTTTTAAATTCTTTTTATGTTGTTTTAAGAAAAAAGGTCACTACTAATATACAATTTAATATTACATTGACTAATTTAAAAAAAATATATTTTACCCAAAAAACTATACATATGAATATTTAACATTTCTTGAACCAACTTCAACAACTTGCACGTTCTTGGAAAAAATTATTACATTAATAAGTATATATAACATTTCTATAGAAGAAAATTTGTTTTTAGCATTTTTAAAAAAATTTTAAATTAAAGGAATACAAAGCTTCCTCCACGAGGAAGCAAAAATGAACCAAATCATTTAGATTAGTGTTTTAGAAAATAAACGAAGTAGTAGAGCATGGAATTGTACTTCTACTCCGTGTAGTGTAGCTAAGCCGGTTCTGGCTAATGTACCCGGTGAGTTTTAGCAATCTGCATTACCGGCATAGTAGTCGTTTCTACATTACCGACTATCGGTCGGTAACATCCGATAGTCGGTAATGTAGAAACCACTGCTATCCCGGTAATGCAGATTGCTAAAACTCACCGGGTACATGAGCCAGAACCGGCTTTGCTCTACTACTAAACGATTCTTCGTAATAATGAAAAAGGTATTCGCATTGATTTGTGTAGTTTATGGAAGACGATTTTTTATTTAATTTTGAAATAAAAATATACTAAGTACTAGAACATTAAAATTTAAAAATCGAAGTAAGTAGCACTTTATACAAAAAAGTCATTTAAAAAAATAAGTAAAAAAAAGTTGAAAAAAAATCCATGCTCATTAGAATTAAGTTTGAGATCGGTTAACACCATTTAAATCTTTTGTGTAAAATCTCCAATTTTGCTGAAAAATTTGTAACTTATAAAGGAGAATATAACTTACGTATTCGGTGATAGTGTAAGGATGATCAATGCCATTGACTCTTTCTGACATGAGAACGGCTTTCTGCTGAGTGGCGAGAGCTTCACCATGATCACCCATAATGTAGTTTAATCTTGCAAGCATTCTAAGGCACTGTGCAATTTCGGGATGCATCGCTCCATACACATTATTCAGTAGATTCAAAGCTTCGCTTATTAAATCGTATCCATCTTTCAAATAACCTTGTTGAATTTTACTTTGGCCAGTTGTATAAAAATTGTAAGCATCACTTGCCTAATGGAAGTTATTTTTAATGTTTAAAACGATAAAATTTACTTCCTAATGTAAAGAAAGAAAAGGTAGAAATTTAAACAGTTTAAAAAATATGACAAAAGTTTAGAATTAACTTCGCTAGAGGAGTTTATTATTAAAGACTCCAATTGTTCAACAGTAGCTAGTTTTCAAAGTTGAAACCTATTTTAAACCTTAGTGAAAGAAAATTTAAAAAATTAACAAGTATTTAAAAGCAAAGAATTTTAAAGTATGATTTTATTAACAAATACAAATATGGTTAAAATTTATTTTACTAAATTTTGAAAAATTCAGTTGTACATTTTTCAAAAAAATTGTTTTTAGCCAAAATTTGTTAAATAATAATTAATAATTTTGTGTTTTTTGTTTAGTTACTGAATATTTGTAATTTTTACCTAATTTTTATGAACAAACAAACAAAATCTATGTGCTATTTGAAACATTCTCTGATAATTCTGCTTAAAACATATGAAAAACGCACATTTTATTTGTTCGATAATTTTTGAACAAAATATTGTTAACAAAATTTAACGAACGTAGAGAATCTTTCAGGGAATAAAATGACTGCTTGTAAAAATTGGATAAAAATTATAATTGTTTACAAAATCTAAACAAAAAAAACACAAAAAGTAAAATAATTGTTATTTAAGAACAAATTTTGTCTAAATGTAATTTTTTTGAAAATTGTACAACTGAATCTTTCCAAATTCGGTGATATCATTCTTAATTATAGTTTTATTTGTTAAAAACAATTTTCTAGTTTGAGGTTATATCAATGGGTTGATCGTTAAATATTACATTATAGTTTAAAATTGTGAAAAAATGTAAAAAGACAAGTTCTAAATGTTATTATTAATAAATAATAAAATTAAAAATTACACTTACCCTAGGGTTGATATGTTTAACGACTGGGAAAATATTGAGTATATCCTCTTCAAAGAAAGTCGCTCTATTTTTATTTTCGAAATTATATTCTCGCAACAGAATTTGAATACCAGTCTTGACACAAAAACCTCGAAGCAGAGAAATTTTTTGCAAATGAAAGTATTCCATAGTTCCATCAAGAGATTCTGGTGTTGGCGTGTCCCAGTCATAGTAACTCTTTAAATCTGCTTTAATTTGCTGCCAAAGAACTTTTGGAGTAAGAGAAGCCCACTCTACTTCCGATTGTTGGGGACCATTATTTCTACCTTTTCTTTTATTGCGACGCTTTGCCGTTTTGCTCTGAAGCTAAATTTATGCATTGTCAATAATAAAGTACAATTAATATTTTTTTCAAAAATAACACAAATAATAAAATAAATAAATATTCAACTGAAAATTATGAACTTGCCTCTTCTAAATTTTGCTGAGGATGAATAAGCTGCGCAGATGACAGAAAACAGTTCAAATAGTGACTTATCGCAGCTGACAAACTCATCAATTCTGTCCCCTGTTTAAAATAAATAGTTATGTTAGATTAATTAAAGTGAAGATTAATTAGAATAAATTTAAATGTAGAACACAATTTCTTCTTAAGCTTAGGAATTATTTTTTACATTCCTGACCTTTTTTATATTTTTTACTTTGTAAATTCAAGTATTTTTGAAATATATTACATCAAAGAGTTAATTGAATTATGAGAAAAAGTAAAAAATTATTAAAATAAATGAAGAATAGGTGAAAAAAAGTAAATAGGTGACAGGCTGTGATCCCTGTTAATAATAGAACACAATTACCTGCATATATGATGTGAAAATATGTTTAGCAGAACGCAAAATTAATTCAGATACTGCTATACGATTTAGATATTGTAATTGAGGAACATTAGTGAGCATAGCTGCCAACTTCCCAAGATAACGGACATTTATTCCTCTTCCATGAAGGGCTTCTACTAATGTACTTCCATCCATTGCAGCGGCCGTGTGATCCAAGCATTCGCGAATCTATTCCGGAAAATGGAAGAATCAACGCCCAAAATTATTTATACATGAAATATTCTTATTGAAAATGAAAACTTCGGCGTGTTTTTTATAAAATAAAGAAAGGGAATTCGAAACTAAACTTACAAAAGTAGGAAGCTGCACTGTCAGTAAAAAATCTGCGGCGTCTCTTATAAGCTGTCGTTGTTTCTTTAGTGCAACTCCATTTGCGTCGGGATGACGAACACCAGGGGAATAAACGTCAGGATTAAATCTAACATCAAATTCTGCATCACGTAAACTGCCAACTGCAGCGGCAGCTCTGCGCACTATCTCCTTTGTACTCTCTTCAACTAACATGTTAATAATTTTTATTAATGTTTAATATTCTAAGCAAATATTGGATTGTCGAATATAAAGCAAGACCTTCTCATTTTTAGTGATGAGAATGCAGAAAATCTTTTTCGAAATATTTTTGTATTACACCCATAACAGAAAAAAATATACAGTAAATTTTACTATTTATAAAGTAGAACCAGAACTGTCTGGAATATCTGCTCATTTATAGCGATTTTTAATATTTCCGAAGTAAATTTTGCTCAAATTTCCTTTGGAAACTAATCTTACAAAAAAGAATTTATATTAAACCGAAGTTTAGTACTGAATGATTTTAATTTAACTGAATTTTTATTTAAATGTATTTTTATATAGTGAAATTACCATTTAATTAAAAATTTACAATTTCGGTCAACTAAAAAACCGGTGATTTGAAGGTGGTTCCACAACAGCTTGCCATTGTATTGGATTTACAATTGATTTCGTCAAGAAGGTGCGCGCGTACCAAGTTTTATTTGTTGAAGATTATATTAATTCGTTAACGACTAATTAATTTAATGAAATTAATTAGTAATCTACTGATCAATTCAATATAAAATATTAACACTAATGAATATACTAATGAACAATATTAAATTGTCATTAATAAATTAATAAAATCTTTGACAAATGAACATTTTTCCGTTTTTCCCGCATTTACCCCTCCAGTACAGTAGCGTGCTAAAAAGCGAGGGAGTTTTTGGCGCGGTGTAGCATCAGTGTCCAAGCGCTTCTTTCTTTTTTTCGTATAGGAGGCACTACCGAGATAGTGATTAAAATAATTGCGAGTGACTTTTAAAAAAAGGGGAAGGCCTGTTACACTCTTTCCTGCATGAGTAGTGAATGCAATATTTTTATTTTTCTTTGTTTTATTCTTTCGTTAAGTTTGGGAGTCATCAAGAACATTGCGTTGTCGATCCTTAATAAATTGCGTGCCCTATCTCGCAGCGTGAGATTTATTATTTGCGAGGCGATGGAGGCTTATCAAAAATTTAGATAGTTTACTTGAGAATGAGGGTATAAGAAAATTATGGCAGCGCATCATGGTAATGCCTATCGAAGAATTGTTGATAATTGACCTGAAGTTGGCATACCATCAGGTACCAATGTCAGAGACCAGTATAAAGTATGCAGATTTCTCAATTTCAGGATTAGGATTATTCCAATTTAAACGAATGCCATTCGGACTGACCAATGGTTATTTAGACGATAAAATTATTGTGTCTGATAATTATGACGAGCATATGAAGTGGTTAAAAAAGGTGTTGCAAAAACTGGCTGAGGCAGGGCTAGTAGTCAATCCGGCCAAATGTGAGTTCGGTTGTTCGAGAGTGACGTATCTCGGTTATGTATTAGACACAGATGGTCTACGTCTAGATATGGAGAAAATCCCGCGGGACTTCCGTTTTACATGTTGAGCGGGAGACATGTGTTTTTACTGTTAATATTTTTAAATTAGTTTATTTTGTGTTATCTCAACCGATTTGTGCTTGATTAAAGTTTATTCTTAATTGCAATAAGCGTCATTTGTGAGGAAAATAATTTCCTTAAAATAACTACAAAGAATTTAATTTATAGAATAATTTCTCAAGTGATATATAATCGAGTGGGCACCGGTCGAGCTGAGGAATAGAGGCTGAGAGAAGGAAGAAAGATTTAAATAAAACTCCTCTTACATTACATTTTATTATAAATAGTTCAACAGCATTTAAAGAATTCCATACATAAAATAGCTGTTTACATACTTACTAAATTATTATTTTTTCTTTCTCAAGGTAATTGAAATGTCAAACCTTTCGACTCACCAGGGCGAGGTGCTCACCGCGGACGGACGAAGTGAAGCTCCAAGTTGTCCTCAACTAACTAGATTTTCTAACTCTTTGGTGTCAGTCAATGACGGGATGACCCTTGCTGAACTATTTGGTCCCCCTGAACCATCGTCTAACTCTACTCGCTTAACTTTTACTCCTGCAAAAAATATGGATCTCTTGACGGGTATGAACACTACACCTAAACTGTATAACCACGGAAATCAAATTTCATCCCGTGTTGAGTCCTCTTCTCTGTCCTCTAAACGTAAAAGAACAGACCTTCCTCGTCCATCCTCTTTTTCGATCAATCCTATCCCATTTAATGTCTCTAACGAATCAATAAAACAGACCGCTAAGAATATTAGCATTGGTTCTGTTCCTTCACCGGGGGAGATCTCAGGTTCCACTTCTGATCCTCACACTGTCATAGAGAATCCCTTCAAATCAACTAGGGTCGTCGAACCAACAAACTTTCGCCCCGGTTCTTCTACTTATGCTGAGGTATCGAATGACTTCATAGTCTTTGAGGAGCAAGATCTGGTTTGACATAGCGAAAATTCCTTTTCATTGTAAACAAAAACCAGTTCTCCTCCTTACGCTGTTTTTGTTGAAAGCACCACTTCGGACCTCAACCTTGGTAAATTGGATCCTATCCAGGTTATTGACTTACTGAATCCCCTCATCAGGGGTGGTAAACAGGTATCCAGGACTGGCATAAACCAAATCAAGGTTGAATGCCAATTTTTTCAGAGCGCTAATGACCTGGTTTCTTCAGAAAATTTAAAAAAAGGCTACAGGATGTTCATTCCTGACTCTTTTCTGCGTAAACGAGGTTTCACAGATTGGTTCCATGCTTAAGGATATTTTAAGTATTAGAAGATTGGTGGGATCTCCCAATATCATCACAAACAGAATAGAGATTTCTTTCAATAGTCTGACTGTTCCAAGGTTTATATCTATGGAGGGTTTTTCTATTCAAATTACCCAATAATCCAAAAGCCTCGTAGATGTTACAGATGTCAAAGATTCTGCCATACCAAAAATCAATGCAGATCCACGTATCCTTCTTGTAAACACTGCTCAGGTAGACATTTGACCAACCTATGCCGTTATAAGGAACTCTATCCTTCATGTAAAAATTGTAAGAGAGAACACCCGGGCTCTTCTAATCAATGTCCAATATTCAAGATGGAGTTTGAAATATTGAAACTGAGGTAGTCTACCAACTGCAACCGCACAGAAGCAAAGGAGATGTTTTTTACGGAGAATTCGGATCTTAGAAGAGTCATTCTCACAAGAGATGACTCATTCGCAGATCTTCCTCCCACCTGTGGGAATCCTGATCCGGATCCTTCCTCTGAAAATGTAGAAGGAACTCCTTAGTTCTCGGAAGGGCCACCGCCTTCTTCTACCCAAAACAGACGAAATCTGAGTCCACTTAGACTCCCTATTCCGTCGGGCCCCTTGGAGCAACTCACTGCGGTCGATACTCTTATTTCGCTAAATAAATCCAATACAGACCATTTGGCTTCATTACACGAAAATTTTGTCTCTCCAATCTCACAATTGAAATCTCTGGAAGAAGAACTAAAAGAACTCTTCTATCAGTAAAACAAGATTTAGTATCGAAATCACTGCTGAAACTTAATTTGGTAGGCAAATCATGGGATTTTTGAATGGGAATGCCGTACAAATTTGTATTTCTATTTACTATTTTATCCGTTCATTTTCTTTTTTCGTTTTTTTTCTATTTTAATCAATCTATAAGCTAAGTCTCCTAATCTAATTGAACTGCCCGACTGCCACATCCATTTCAAACCCAGGTATTTTTTATACCTTGGTACGGAAATGTATTTAATTTATGTTTCCTCTTCACCCCTATTTCAAATAATTTAAGGAGGAGTTGATACTGAAACCCTCTAAATTTGTTTCGCTATTTGCGGTCATAGTCTAGCTTAGTATTATTGTTTTCAAAGCTTTATGTGATGCTTAGCATCAACCATCTTTAGGTTATAATTGAATTGTTTTTCTTTTTCTGTTTGGTTTAACTTTGGACCGTTGCCTTTAAGTATAAAAATTGAATCCGTTGATTCTCACACTAATAATTTTGATATCGGTCTTTTTCCATGGGTTAATAATGACCACTGTCTTAAACAGCCGAGGTTTGCGATATGGCAATTGGAACGCCCACAGCGTTCTGAATAAAAAATCAGAAATTGAATCAATGCTCCATATTCACAACTTGAATATCTTAACAATCACTAAAACCTGACTCTCACCAAGAACTCCAATTAGGCAAATTAGAGGTTACCTTACATATCGCCAGGATCGACCAGGCAATCGACCAGGAGGTCGAGTAATGATACTAATAAGAAATAATCTTGTTGTCTCTCCTCAAAAATTCTAAATTTTCCTCAGAATTATTTGGAGTATGTTGGTGTCACCATTACAACCCTTCAATATAAACTACAATTTATAGGAGTTTATGCCCCTCCAAATAACAAAATTCCACAAAATGTCTGAACGACTTTGATTAACAGCTGCACGATTTCATCCCCTATCATTTTTCTTGGGAACTTCAATGCCCATTCCTGGACCTGGGGCTCCTCTCATTGCAATTCCAGAAGCAATGATTTGCATTAGGTTATTGATGACTTTAATCTCGTTCCCCTGAATGACTTTGCTCCAACATACGTCGGTAGCGATGGTGGGGGATGTAGCAACATTGATCTAATTTTTGTATCATCACTTCTTAGTCAGATCTCTCGTTTTGAGGTTGCTGAAACTTTCACATCAGATCACTATTTGGTTGTTGCTGACCTTGAATTTTCCCCTAAATTTGTTAAATCTTCCACCAAGCGACTTAATCTTAAAAACGTCGATTGGATGAAGTTTTACTTACAGTTAGATTCTACAGTTGAAAAACTACAGTTACTACAGTAAGAACTACAGTTAGAACTATCAACCTGATTAAATCAATGTCCAAGATTTCCTGGGGAGCAAATCCTTCTTCTCTACTCACGGTCTTTAAGGAACTGACTCGCTCACATCTAGAATGGAGCAGCCAGTTTTTTGCCGGATCAGCTCAATCCAAACTTAAATCTCTTAATCAAATTCAGAATCAGGCTTTGAGAGCCATACTCGGATGCATGAGCTCGACTCCAATCAGTATTCTCATGTCGGAATCTAATATTCCTCCATTATCTCTTCGTATATTTCTGATCAACAGACGCCACGTGATTCCAAATCTGTCCTGAACTATGAACCCTCTTACTCGAAAACTACAATATTTACATGAAAAAACAATTTAAATATACTTGGTACCACTTTTTCTCCAAAAATCCGAACGTCACTTCTGGATAGATATAACGTCGTCTCACAAATCATGAGCAATTATGGTAGAACTAAAAAGCCCTCCATTTATTTTGACATGAGCTGGGACGAACTCACCAGGAATATTGAGGTGGACCTTCAATCTGGTTTGGAAATAAAGCCCACCCATCCCCAGCTCAAGCTTTCTTGGATTTTTTTCAATTCTAAATATGGAGATTATGTTGATATCTACACAGACGGTTCACACGATCCAATAAAAAGCTCCTCGGGCGCAGGCTTTGTTATTCCTAAATTGAAGCTTAATTTCAGTGTTTTCTTAAGTGGCCTTATGCTGGTAGACTCTTGTGAACTATACGTTACTCTTTCAGCAGTCAAAGAAGCAGTACGATTGAACCTCGATAAGGCCCTGGTGGTCTCGGATTCTCAATCCGCTTTGAAAGAAATAAAACACCAAATGTTCAATCCCCTTCCGAACCCTCTAATAAAGAAAATCACAGAAGGTATTATCACTCTTTTAGATCGGGGAAGCGAGATCTCGTTTATTTGGATTCCCTCCCATTCTGGAATCCGAGGCAACGACCTCGCTGACGGATGGGCTAAAAATGCTCTATCTCTACCATTCGGAAACCTCCAGGGAGGTCCACCGAGAGATCTGCTTCAATCGACTAAAAGGGATTACGAACATTGGCTAAATCTTTCCTGGCCCTATTCCTTCTCCACTCCTCTAACAAACAAATATTTCAATCATGTGACGGTTAAAACAAAAAGACCATGGTTCAGGAGCATCGATACATCAAGGAGAAACATTAATATCGCATCAACTTAAACACCCCCGCTTTTTAGAAATGGTGGGTTGGTATTCTAGATTATTACAAAAGGGAAAGCATTGGGAATGGACCAAAGAACAAGATGAGGCATTTCAGGCTCTCAAGGTCAAGTTGAGTTCAGCGCCTGTCTTGGCTCACCCAGACTTCACAAAAACATTCACAATACAGTGCGATGCGAGCAATTTCGCGATTGGGGCAGTACTTACTCAAGAATCATAAGATGGCGAAAACCCGATTGTTTATGTGAGTAAACTATTGTCTCCAGCGGAGAAAAATTATAGTGTGACCGTGAAGAAGTGTTTAGCGTTATTATAGAGGATTAAAAAGTTTTGTCCTTACGTAGAGGGGTATAGGTTTAACGTCATTACCAATCATAGTGCCTTAAAATGATTGAGAAACCTTAAAGAGCCCTCAGGTAGAGTCGTAGAATAGCAAACGTCCACGTCTCAGATTTGAAACGTTACATACATTCTCGTTGTCAATAAGATAAATTGACAGGTTTATTAATTTGTGAACTCTTTTCAGATAATTATATGCCAGCTCAACCTTCAAGATCAACGACTGGTACAGCCTCCGAGATAAACGTGAGAGGAATAAGGAAGAATCGCAAATGAGAAATGAGACGATTTGTGTTCAACGCCAGGTGATGGAGGAAAGATTCGGCGACGTGGAGTACAGGGCTCACAGGGAACAACGCGCCAAGTACTACGAGGACAAGCACCGAGCCCAGCGAGCTCAGAATCGGTCAAGCGCCGCCACCCGCTCCTCTACCTGATCAACGTCTGCCTGATCATGCGCGTCATGCGTTAGTTTTGTGATACTAACGAGAGCCAGACTTCTCAAAGTTACGAGCAAGTCAAATCACAAAATAATGGCCTCTGTTTTGATTAGTACTGTCAAACGATAGAACCTCCTTAAATATTTTAATGTTTAAAATAATATAAATTCCCTGGCACATATACTCTTTGTTTAAATTATATTCACATCAGAATGTTATGAACTTTTAAGGAATAATATGACCGCAGTTTCTATTTTTTCCTCGTTTATATAAAAATAATTCAAATAATAACTTACGTTCTTGTTTTTCACCACCAGTAATAGAGTCTGTTATGCTTTCCACAATTTTTTTCGCCTCATCAGCTTCTATTGTTGATTGAGCAGAAACTTCTTTGTTGCTGTCAATAGTTGCAATAGTAGTTTCATCTTTTTTGTCTTCCTATTTTGGTGAACACAGAAATACTAATTTCAAATATTTCACTTTTAACTGGATGATTAAAACTAAACAATCACAATCTTCAATATATCAGACATGAATGTTTAATTTCCAAGCAACCCGGTAAGAAGCGAGGAATAGAGAAAGATTAAATTTCCAGAGATTTTAAGTAAATCGAGGAATATTTAATTTTTCTGAATAGGCGAATTTCCGTCCAAACCCAATTCCCCCCTGAACAGCAAAATATTGGAAAAATTAATTATTCTTTATTCCTAGCAGGAATAAAGCAATAGAGAATAATTCAGAGTTCTTATTTTTCTGAATGCGCAAAGTCTCATATATTTGAACGTTCCACACAAGAATACAAAATCCTATTTTTTTGAATTGACAGCGTAAGGGCCTGGAAGCGAATTCAAAAAAATAAAAAATCTCTATTCTTTTTAATCGACTGTGCATCATTACAGACAGCGAATTTAAAAAAATAGAGTTTTTGATGAGTAGATTTGAAATTTCTATTCTTTTAAATTGACTACGTAAAATCTTTGTGATAGGTGGACGAACACAGTTCTTGAGTAGATTTAAAGATTTACTAGCAATCTGTTGATCAGGACTTTTGGGGCCACCAAGTGTTTCTTTTAAGTGGATGTTTTGTTTAAATGGTAACGCTGATGTTGCCCACAATGGACCAGATTGCCGAACTGTTTGTACTAGATGCAGTACACAGTGGACGTTGAATGTTGAATGTCACTCTTTGCATACCGTATAAAATTTCATATTGTGCTACAAATAAAGCAAAATGCTCTAATAAATTTGTTGGAATGGAAATGCAGAAAAATAGAAGTGGTTATTAATTTGTGACACGTTATGAAGAAAGGGACCTAGAATATTTTAGGTTACGTTATTAATTTTTGAAATGAAAATGTGCAAAAGTGATCAGTAACATTCTTAATATAAACCATTAATGCGATTAAGTCTTTATTAAATACAAAATATTTAATAAAAACTGATTTTACTGTTATACAATTAAAATAAAAGTAAGACAACGTAAAACTGACACAAACATAACCTAAAAATGATTTCATTCCTGGGTCCCTTATTTTTCAGAACGCGTCACATTTGTTTTACTTTTCTTATTCTTCTGAATGCGCCTTTAAGACTTGGTCAAGTCAATTCAAAAGAATAATACATTCTACTAGTTTACTTTTTTTATCTTATTCTTTTGAATGCGCTTTTTAAATTTCTGTAAGGTAAACTAAAAAGAATAGATTTTGCTATTTTTTCTCGATTCATTAGGGAATAGAATCCTGACGGAAATTCACCTATTCAAAAGAATTAAATTTCTGAATTACTTTTAATTCCTCGCTTCTTACCGGGAAAAAAGATACGTATTTTTTTATATTTTTTTTTTGGGGGGGGGGGCTAAATTAATACCGGTAAATGCACACATTTACAAAGTGGGTTTGGTAAAAGTTAGAAATCAATTAAAAGTCAAAAGTAAAGAAGGTACAAACTTCTTGAACTATTTTTAAATAGTCTTGTCCGGATAATAAAACACAATTCTTTTTTTTTAATATAATTTTTGATGCACATTCATTAAATTTTTTTTTCATTTTAATATTTTCACTTATTCAACTTCACGAAATTAAATTGTACTTATACTTTCACTATCATCTTTGATTTCTGTGTATAAGTTTTATTCATATCTATTTGAAATCGAAACAAAACAAAATATTCACATTTACCAACCTACGATGGTTACTGTGCACATTTACCAACTTCTTTGGTAAATGTGTACATTTACCGTAACATATATATAATATATATAATGCAAATATTAATCATATTTTTTTCTAACAGCTTTCTCATGAAAAAGTTGACGAAGAGTCAGATAAAGACTTTGTCAATGAAGACAAATCTTCAGCAGCCTATAACTCTCAATGTAAGTTTGATATTTGGGATTACAAATGTACTGCGCTTCTTACAGATAAGTACGCTGAAAACTTGCCGCTTGTTGGACCAATGAAAAAATTTAAAAGTAAAAAAGAATTATTTGATTTTATATCAAATGATTTAAAAACACTACAAATGTTTCATTTTCTGAGAAACAATATGAAACCAGATTAAAAACTGTAAAAAGGAGAAAAGCAAATAAAAAAAAAATAACTCTAAAAGCGGCAACACGCAGCAGAAAATTCAATTTGAAAATGAATTTGCGAGGCTGGCTGCAATAGACGACAATTTGGAGTCAGAAGTAATGATCAGCACAGATAGACTACAAAACAATCACAAACCTCTTGTAAAAGGTACTTTCTATATATATACTTTTATTTTTATAATACATTACTTTTAATATTTTTATTATTAATTTTATTGCAGATAAGGATACTGGCATAAGCAAAAAGAGAAAAATTGAAGAAGTTTTATTACAAATTCACCACGAGAAGGAAGCTAATAAACGTGCTAGACATGAGGAAGAAATGGAGCTGATTCGCCTTCTTTTAAGTAACAATTGTAAAGATTAGAACATTAACAATGTTTCAGTTTGGATATTTAATCCATATGCTTTATAACACTTTAAGTGTTTTTATAATAAACATTTAATATGTTAAGTAACAATCGTAAAGATTTTAGAACATTTATAATGTTTCAGAGTTGGATATTTAATCCATGTTTTGTAAAACACTTTAAGTGTTATCATAATACACATTTAATATGTGAATACAAGTAATTATATATGTATATATATTTAATATTTCTCTATAAGTTTCAAAAATGTTTTCATTTAATTATTATTCCACAATATTTCACGCACATTATCTCGTTTAATCTGCCCCTCAGTTGTTTCTTGATTGTCCGAAACAGTGGATGATGATATTAAACGGGCATTATTATTAATATTATTATCTTCTGCAAGTTCTCCATCCCATCCATCACAGTTTATAATGCACAAATTGTGAAAAACACAGCAAGCAATAATGAATTTATTGGTTTTTAATACAGTATTAAATTCGGTCTTTTGTAATTGTCTGAAGCTTCCCTTCAGAATTTCAAAAGAATTTTCAATTCTAACTCTACATTGAAATAGCTTTCGATTGTACTTCTGCTGAGAAGGTGTCAAATTTCCATAATCCTCATATGGAACCAACATCCATTTTTTGCATGGGTAGGCAGATTCCGCAATTAGATGCCAGTCATTTCCACAAATATTTGGTAATTCACTACTAATGAAAGATTTCTTTAAAATATTAGTCATGGGATTTGGAAGGAACTCCAGTAAAAACGTCTAAAATTTTTTTATCCGCGTCACATATCCCTTGCAGGGTCAAGGATATTTAATCGTGCTCTAACTGGCTCCTTCTCCCTTCTTCGTCTCTGGCATGACTACTGACTTTACTTCTTGCTTTCCTCTAGTAACTGTCGGATCGCCCGATCTAGGGTCTCAGCAGGCAGATTCCGGTTTTTAAATAACTCCGTTAGGGTTACCAACTGTTGAACCAGGCTACCTTCTTTTTCTTTTGTCTCTCCCTCTTTCTCTTTCTTCTCGTTATTATTTTCTTCCTCCATTGAGAAGAGGTTGATGTGACATCAACCTCTTCTCGCTCGTCTTTATTTTCTGGCAGATCATCCGATTCTGAAATTTCAGACTGGGCAGGCACCTCTCTAAGATTTGGAACGTTGGAGAAGTAACTTGATGGTGAACGTACGCTGCACCGGGGGCAGTTATTCACGGTTACCATCCTTCTACCACAGTTTTCACAAAACGTGTTCTTTCTTTTGCTCTGGTACTTGTCTGCGTTATGCCCATATTGCCAGCAGTTAAAACATGAATAGGGTGGAGGATTCAACGCTGGCACGGTAGGTATGAGCCTTAGTCCGCGAAACATGATCTCACTTAACTTTGGTTTAAGTGCTGGTCTCGAATTTGGGTTTTCTATGTTTTGGTCGGTTTCCAATGTCCTCAGTGCCTCATAGGGTTCCTTCTCCATTTTAGTCGGCTGTACGGTCTTTGGCTTGGTTCCCGTTGGCTTCGGCAGGGTTGGTGGTCCTGGTGGCGGAGATAAGGATCTTCTGGCTCGCTGAGTGGGCTCTGTGCTTTCTAGGTCTTCCTTCCTCAGAACTCCTTGACGACGGTTCCTCAATTCTCTCTGCTGCTGATCTCTCAATTTCTCTAATTTCATCGTGGTGCCAGGAGGCTGATGACGAATAAACCATTCCAATTCGTCCTCAGCCAGACGACTTTCGAAGGACTCCCGGCTCTCTCCTTCCTTCCTCTTCAGTCTCTGATGCGGAACAATCGTAACCTCTTTTTTGAACGATTTTTACAGACCAGGCCCAACATTTATTCATTTATCGGTCCCAGATTATCGAGTACGCTTTCTCTTGCCCCCTTTTCTTTTTGGCTCTGGTTTCTTTATTCTCTCTCTGGTTCTGTCTCTGGTCATTTTGGGAACAGTCTTGCAGGGACCAGTGGTTCTTGTGTATTCTTACTGATGTTGGGGAACATCAAAAGAGATGATCTTGTCTGGCATCTTCCAGTGCTCTTCTCTTCTCTTCCTGGCGATCGATAATGCTGATAATCTAAAAGAAAACATTTTAATAGAATCAAAATAATATTCTTCTTTTTGGGGTGGGACATAGTGTTTCAGTTGTGAAATATGGATTTTCGGGATCCTACGGCTATCTTCAGACTGTAACACATATACGGTTGGTGATAAGATTTGAGTTATCTTAAACGGTCTTGCATATTTTGGTGCTAATTTTGTCACAAATTTTTGTATACCGCTCGATAGTTTGCGTGTCTTCCGCAAAACCAAATCGCCGACATTAAACGATATGTCCCTCCGATCATCGTTATAGTATTTAAATTGCTTCTCGTGTTCTTTGCCTATCAATCTAGCTACAATATCTCTCAACGCATCTAATCTCTTAATTCTGTCTATCCACACCTCTGGCTCAATTCTCACGACTCCATATTCTTCAAGCGTAGCTTTGAGGAGCTTGTTGTCGAACTCCTTACCATTATCGGTTAGCAAGAACTCATGTGTTTCTTATCGAAATAAGACTAACTCTTTGATGGCTCTTGCTACAGATTTTCCATCTGCTGACCTCAATGGCTTGACCTCAATCCATCTGGAGAACAAATCTTGGAATACCACCAAGTATTTGCAACGGCTCTTACTCGGCGGAAACTCCATCGTGTCTGCAGCTACTACTGACCACGGTCTCTCGACGATCCTCTGGCCCATCATTCCTACTGGCCCGGCTTGAGATACCTTATGAATCTGGCACTGAAGGCAATGAGTCACGTAACTGTGAACATCGTTCCAAATACCTGGCCAATAATACTCTCGTGCTATGGGATCATAAGTTTTCTCAATTCCTAAATGTCCGGCTGAGGCTCGGGCATGTCCGTCTTCCATCACTCTCTCTCTATACTCCTCTGGCACTACCAACTTCCAGCTATCCTCGTCTCCAACTATTAGCAACAGCAACGGATCACTTCTATGGCGATATAAGTTACCGTTCTCCACCCTCCATCCAGGAAATAGTTGAGGATACTGATTTACCAAGTCAAGGCGTTTGAGGTACCATTGATCCACAATAGATTCAAACGCTGACACTGACTCTTCTTTGTTCTGTTGTAGCCTAGACAATGCATCTGGGACGTGATGTTTTGTACCTCTTCTGTGAACTATGTCGAAGTCCCACTGCTGCATTTCCAGTGCCCACCTCGCTAACCGATCTGTTGGATCTTTCAAGTTCTTGAGCCACTTGAGGGCACTATGATCTGTGATCACATTAAATTTGTACCCCTCAATGTATGGCCTGCACTTTTTGATCGACCACAACAACGCTAAACACTCTTTCTCTGTCACGCTATAATTCCTCTCGGCCTCTGTCAACACGCGGCTGATGTACATGATCGGGTGTTCTCTATCTTCAAACTCTTGTGTGAGTACGGCTCCAATGGCAAAATTGCTGGCATCACATTATATTGTGAATGGCTGGCTGAAATCAGGGCGGACCAACACTGGCGTAGATGTCAACTCCTGTTTGAGCTGTTCAAATGCTTCTTGTTGATCGTCTCCCCATTCCCACTTCCAGCCTTTATGCAACAACTTTAATAGTGGTAATTTGATCTCACTATCATTTTGAATGAAACTGAAGTACCATCCAACCATACCCAAGAAGCGTCGGAGTTGTTTAACATTCTTGGGCACAGGATACGTTTTGACTGGCTCTGTCTTTTTTGGGTCTGGCCTCCCCTACTGGAAATTCCCATATAGGATCCTAAATAAATTCCTATCTAGAATCCTATATAAAATCCTAGGTTGATTATAAGAATCCATATAGGATCCTATAAAAAACCATATATGAAATTGGGACATGATTTTGTGTATGAATTCATATAGGAATTTGCGTTTATGCTTCTACATAGGAATCCATGTGGATTCCTATGTGTGAATACATATAGGAATTTACATGGGACTTCACATAGTATTTTATTAAGGATCTTATATAGGATTTCATATGAGATTTTATATAAGATTTCATATGAGATTTCATATATATTTTCATAAAAGATTTCACATAGGATTTCATATGTGATTGTATATATAGTCCAGGCGCCCTGTAAAAAAGGGTGCCAAAATTCCTATCTAATAGCGAATACCGGCATTTTGTAAAAAGGGGGACTAGAATAAAAGCCCCTATAGTTTCCACCACTTTAAAATGTGGAGCATTTTTTTAATAACAACTCAAAGTTAGCAAAAAAAGGTTTTTTGAGGACCGTTGCTTCAGATTAAATTTAACATAAAAAAGTTATAATTAAAAAAGATAGGGCTTGGAGAGACCTTTAAAATGACGGATCGCAAGTTAAAAAACGTTAATTTGTTTAGTTGCAAATGAATTTAACCCATTAAAAATTGCACTTTTCAAATTGTATAATAACTTTGTTAATAATTATTGAATTCGGTTGAAACACGCTGAGAGCGTGGCCCTTGTGATCCTTAAATGTATAAAAAAGATGGACCCAATCGGTCAAATAGTTTTTGCTAAATTCCATTTGTTTATTAAAAACACTATTCCGTTTATCCTAATTTCTATCCCGTGAGGTCTATAAATTTTAATTTTTCAAGTGCCATTTTACTTATTAATGGCTAATACATTAAGTACATTTAGTGGATAATTGAATTTTGATATTATTATTGCAGAAAAACAGATGCAAAAAAGGGAACTTTTTAGTATATAAACAATAAGGAATAACTAGGCCAATTTTTATTTTATTAAATTCGGATAAAATCCATTCAATTCTAAATGTTTTTCTTTAGTTTTCCAAAAAAGAAAT